>CM023621.1:1915392-1947892 GCA_013358685.1 Antennarius maculatus | reverse complement strand
AACGGCGAAGGAAATAGATTCTCTGCTTTGTTTTCTACAATGTGATCTTTCCAGGACAGGAGATGGTCTATCACGACTCCTAGGTATGTGTATGAACTAGAGGTAAGATGTTAAGCCCGAACCCGAGTCCAAGCCTGACCCGACCCGAAATTTGGGCTCAAAAAAGTCAGTAATTACGGTCGGGTCGGGCTTCAATAACCTCAGGCTCGGGTCGGGTTGGGTCGGGTTGAGCTGGATTTTTTTTTGACTCGGGCTCAGGCCTAAGATCTTAAAATCCAAGCCCGACCCGGACCGAACTTTTTTAATAAATATATATTTATATATTATGTATCTCAAACGATCCATGGGTATTAAACTAAGGAATACCCTTATAAAATAGATAACTTAGGTTAAACATAGAAGGCGCTGTATGAGAAACATCCATCTACAATACCTGCTCAGTTCCCTCCGTGCGTCAGCTGTATTTTCTCCTGTCACCTTACCTTTCAGATATACGCACTGAAAGTAGAGGTAAGATCTTAAGCCCGAATCCAAGCCCGAAATTTGGGCCGGGTCGTGCTCAAAAGGTCAATAATTACGTTCGGTTCGGGTCGGGCTTTAGTACCCTCGGGCTCGGTTCAGGTCGGCCCGGATTTTTTATGCCAGATCTTACCTCTAGTATGAATGTCCCTGATTGATCTGTTCATTAAGAATAGTGACAGGGAATTTGTGTGTTTCTGGTGGTGTGACAAAAACAATCTCTACTGTCTCTTCTGTGTTTATGATGACAGCGTTGTTGCCACTCAATTCAAGCACCTTATTTACCCTCTTTTGGTGCAGTCCAGGGTCACAGAAGTTATTTAAGAGAGAAATTAAAACTGTGTCACCAGATCACTTCAGAATGTACTGGTCTGGTCTGTTACTCCTACCTTCAGAAAGACATTTTGCAGTACGACATTTTGCAGTACGACATCCTTCCAGCTGTACTTTTCAATGTAAAGATTGAAAAGTACAGCTGAGCTTACACAACCCTGTAGAGCACCAACATTTGTAGCTAATGCTGAGAAACGGTTTTGTTCACCGTCACTCTCTGTGTTGGTTAGAAAAGATGCATACCAGTGAATCAGGTATGGATTAAATTCTAACTGGACCATCTTTGACAACAATATATCTGACTGTATCATGTTGAATGCTGAAGAGAAATCCAAGAACAACACCCAACACACAAATGAGGGATATCCCTCCCTAGGATGGGTAAAAGTGTAATAGAAATAGTGAGCACAACAACTCAGTCATACCCATAACACCACCTGTGTTATGGGTAGAAACTAGGGGCTGAATGCCTGAATGAATGAGAAGTGTGATTTTTTTTTTCGTGTAATGTAATGGATCTTCAGCTGAACCCCTCTCCATGTTGAACTGAATATTGGCCTTATCAGTGGACCTTAAAGCTGTTATGAGTAATGGAAACCTTCTCAGTAAAGATGATTGAGCTTCATTTACAGGAAAAGAGCACCTGTTGACATTAAAGATGCATTAACACCATGCAAGATTAACGCTGTGCTTCCCTCTATTGTTGAAGTGTATGTTCATGTTTGAATTAATCAAAACAAAAACCTCGATTTTGTTTTAATATGTATTTGTGCTGCGCAATTAATTTGTCACACTCGGATGGTTTGTTTTCCATTGTTGTCTGAGTCAAGTGTTGTGTCGAGTCTTTGTCCTCTGGGCTCGTCTGTACATTCATTCTTAAAATACCTGCATTAAGAAAATGCTTCTTGGTGTGAAATGGACCTTTTTTTTTTTCTTGTGTTTCCACAACAGTGTCCAGCTGGGTCTTTAATTTAGTTGAGTCCCAGGGTCAGGACACTGGAGTATTTGCCCCATCTGAAATCTAATTGGCCCCTGAACTGCCCATTTGCTTCAGGGTTCTCCCTTGCCTGAATTTTGAAAGATTCATAAATGTCATACTTTGGTTGATTTCACCTGTGAAATCAAGTGGAAACATTTTGTGAAATGAGGCTCAAACTGGAAAATTGTAACCATAGGCATGAAGACTAGGAAAGGAGGGAGACCTATCCTCCCTAATAAATAACGTCTGTTGTTCTGCCTGAGTCTTCTGTTTGTCTTCTCAAAGATGACTTTGTACCAAATACATTTACTGCTGGGTAGTTTTTGTGGCTATTACATCCATAAAAAGTGACTAGAATGGCAGAACTAAAGTATCTAATACTCACATTTTCCAGAGAAATAATCCCAGACTCCCCACATAATACCTGACCCTGCTGTGTAAAGTATGACCTCTCACTGGCCTGTACTCCTTCACCCGTATATTTATACGTGCTGGGGTTTAGCTCTGTGGGATAGAGCACGTTGCAGGTGAGGCATGTGAAGCTTTGCCAAAATAGTTTTGAGTTCACTGTTACTATTTCGTTCTAATCTTCACAATTTGGTGTAGTTTGACAACATGGGCTGAAAGGTCATGTTATAAATTAAAGAGAATAAACAATTTGTATTTTGTTGTAGGGTTGTTTATGGGATTTCTCTGAATCAGTGGCCACAAAGGGGACAATTATACAAATATCCAGTCATATTTACTTATTCAGTCAGACGTAATTCATTTCACCAGTTATTCCTTCATTGCAGGAGCTTCCACAGCTTTTGCTTAAAGATACAAATAATTATGAGGCAAAAAAAAGTTCTTGTGAAGGTTTCTGAGCACGTTAGATCCCCCTGCTTCTGTTCGACTCTGTTCGACTCAGTGTGGCCATTCACAATGACTATTTTCCCACTTGTGCTGCATGCATTTCCAACTAGATTTCCAACTACTTCACTCTCATATGATGTAAATACAACTTCAGTAAAATTATAAGATGTGTTTGAGGTTCTGCAGAATCTTTTTCTGACAATAACCTCCCACAACCTTACACAAGGATCTGACATGAGGCTTATCTAGAGTAGAAACAGAAAAGCAATCTTAATGCTACTAATTCATTCTAAACTTAGAGTGTATGTTTCTCTCTGGACATTAATTAACAGCTAAGTCATATTTTTTCCATGATCTGCATCAGCCAAACATGTCGTCATTTGTTATCTGTTCTGCTTCAGAGATAAACAGGTTTTACTCAAATTTGGCTGTAAATAAATGCAGACTGGAAAAATAAAAAGTGCAATATGCGTGTGTACAAATGATAAACCAGCACGAAAATGATACTGGTTAGATACGGAGTGTGTAACAAGCATATGGTCTATTCTGTCTAAGTCTCCTCAAAAAAGAGCTGGATAGAATTTAATGAAGTTTCACATACGTGTTGCAGGGATCCTAAAGGTGTGCATCTCATAATTGGTTTCTTCCATTTGCTTATTTTTATACATTTCAGCATGCTTGTTCCAAGGTCATGTTCATGTCATTCTGCTATTATTCTGCAGTGATAGAGGTTGTGGTCTATACACACCAGCACAAATTGAGTTTTTTCCAGTCGCATTGACAAGTGTGACCTGGAACATAAACTTTTGAGTGGTTTCTACAGAGAAAACAAGAAGACACCTTCGTGCTACGTGGAATCTAACTTAACTTTACTTACTGATAACAACTGCAAAACTTTAAAGCTACACAATTAACCACAGTTTGAAAATGGATACAATAAAGTTTGGGTTTTTTTGTTTGTGTGTGTGTGTGTGTGTGTGTGTGTGTGTGTGTGTGTGTGTGTGTGTGTGTGTGTGTGTGTGTGTGTGTGTGTGTGTGTGGTACTTCAAATTTTTTTTCATTCATGAATACATTTCTTCCCATCAGTGTTTAAACAACAAACAATCGTTTGTTGATTAAACGACACTTTTTTGTTGTTTGTTAAACAACAACTTTTGTTTGTTTGTTGTTTGTTAAACAACAACTTTTGTTTGTTTCTTGTTTTGTTAAACAACAACTTGTTTGTTGTTTAAACAACTTGTTTGTTGTTTAACAAACAAGTTGTTTTTTAACAAACAACAATCAACAACTTGTTGTTGTTTGTTAAACAAGTTGTTTGTTAAACAACTTGTTTGTTGTTTAACAAACAAGTTGTTGTTTAACAAACAACAATCAGTGTATAAACAACAGTATTTGTTTAATCAGTGCTGATTAAACAAATTTAAATATCTTGACAAGCAGTAAAGTGATGGAAATTAGCTGCAGGTAAATAAAGAACATTTGGTTTTAAAGTATTATAAACGTTTTATGTGCACTTGTCATATTAAGCAGAGTAATACTTTTTGTGGGCAGAAACAGATTCATGTGTGATTGTACAGCTTTCTATCTACTTTGGGTATTGGTAAAAAAAAAAAAAAAAAAAAAAAAAAAAAGGCAAATTGGAGAAAGAGAGTTTTACCACTGTTACCTTGCAATGCCTTGAGAGTTCTTTGTAATCCGCTCATTATCATACGCCATAGTCCCACAAGCAAAGACAGACTTGTCAGTACTCCACTGCAGTTATCAGCTCTTTCTTCTTTTCCTTTTATAAGGCTTTGTAAAAGGAATGTCCAGAGAGCGGCTGCAAAGTGAACGCCCTATTGATTCATACGCCCCATTTGTGGTGAGGTTGTTGAGTCGTATTTGGTATTCTTCTTCAGGTACTGTAGATTTACTGATGCCAGAGGCTCTGTAAATCCTCCTGCTCTGGTGCAACAAAGTAATTGCAGGATTTGTTATAAACATCTTTGAACAGCGTGTTTATTTGATTTTTTGATGGCATTCCGAGCATGCTTTGTGGCAGAGCAGTGAAGAATAAATCTTTATTATATTTACGAATCTAGTAGTGTTTGTGCACAGGCACAGATGAAAAAGAACCCAGCAAAAGAGGTAATAGTAGAATATGAGACATCCGCAGATGAAAGAGACAGCTGATCAGGCCTGATTTATGGGCTTGGTCCTGTGAAGGACACGGCACACAAAATGTGACTCCTCCGGAGGACCTGGGGGCCAGACCTGAATCAGCTCCTGCTCCCCCAGACCAGGTAAGACAGACCAGGTTCAGAGAGATTACAGGTATTTGTAGAAATCTGCTGCCAATATTGCTGCTCATATTGTCCCAAAAAATTAAATGAAGTCCAGGATGAGCTTTCAGAGTGAAATGTGATGTTGGTTGAATATTTGTAAAAAAAAAAAAAAAAAAAAAAAAGTACATCTGTAATAATGGTAACAATATCCTGTGCATCATCAATCCTCTGGTACTACCATCTTAAAGATATATTGCCTGCATTATATTATGTAGTGCTTCTTCTTGACTCTCTGCTGGTGACGCCTAGAGCTTGAGATGCTATATTTGAAAGATTTTATATGTGTCCGTCCCAGCTAGTGAAAATTATATCATGGATTTCTTTAGAAGATTTTTTTCCATTTTAAGCAAGTGTCCACTTGAACTCAAGGATGTACTGATTAAAAGGTCACTTTGATTTCACAAAAAAAATACTTTTGCCATACATTAGGATTTTGTAAGTTCCCACTCCCCCCAGCTCTATGGAAAAAAAAAAAAAAAGATATTGTAGTAAATTAAGTCTTTAACTTTGACTCTAAAACTGGATTAGTGTCTATTTAAACATCAGGCTGAAAGTTAATGAACAAATCTGGAACCATTTATGCTAATCTAGGTTGGGGGCAATTTATAATGTTAGAGCAATTATTTTCTCCCAAAGTCATAATTCCAGTTGAGAAGGGTGACTGTTGGAGGCGGTGCAGATATTGACCATTCAGAGACAAATTCCACCCACAATGAGAGTTTGACTGAAGTCCTTTGAACACGGATTAATTGTTTAATGCTTTAATCATTGCGGTGACACTAAACATCCTAAACATCCAGACGGTGAATAATATAATGTAATATTATAATGTCCGAAAGCATATCTGTTTCACTAAACCACACCACCCTAACAGGAGGTAGAGAATTAGTGAGATTTGAAGGTTTCTACCTTCAAACATTACAGTAATAGGATAATTGCTTTTATTTATTTCCTTTAACAAAATACAAAAAGGAAAGTAATTCTGAGTAGGGAAAGTTCTTTTGAAAAGACAAGCAAAAGAACAAACACAAATTTTAGTGATAAAAATGAACTGGCTTACATGCTAAGTTATGAAAAAAAAGTTTTTAAATGCATGAAAAACTACACAGAACAAAGTAAGACTTGTTTTTTTTTTTTTTGACATTAAAATCATCGGATGACCATTTTGCCAAGAACAAGATTCATTGCATTTAATTAAATTCCCTACAAGTGGACATATGTGGATGTTGTATTATGTTCAGTCTGCTACGCTCCGATGAACAATTGACTACCATGCTATTGATTCTTGGCACTGAGTGTTAAAATCTCAGCATTTTCTCTCTTTACACGAGGACAAAGGGTCAGGAATGAGGGATTTCATAGGATGAGCAAATTTATATTTCAAGCAGGAGAATAAATTAACACAATCAGGTACAAATTCTTGCACGTTTAGTGTGGAGAACATTTCCAGTCTGAGAATTGTTTCCACTGATCAACAAAATCACACGAGGACAGGTGAGAGTGTGATACATGATATTTCTTTAAAAATGTACAGTATTAATATTCCTCCATGCAACGTCTGTTGCATTATTTATGAAGAGGTTGCCAACTGCTGTCTAAGCTGCTCTTTGAATCAGTGTTAAAAAGGAAATGGGAGCTTGTTTTGGAGACCGCTGTGCCGCGTTGATCAGATGGGATCTGTTCAGATCAAGGCTAATCTGGCTGGATCAGAAAAGCAAGTTTACCTCGGTCCACAGTGATAGATGGCTCTGATAGCAGGTGGGATAGAAATCCAAACGCTTGTCTCCGTGCAAATAATGACTCGCGCAAAGAGACTCAACTAATGCATAATGGTGATCTGGAATTTGAATGAAACCAATAATAAGCAGGGTTTATCACATTCAGCAGTCAAGTTTGGTGCCTAGGTCTAAATTATATTATGATACTGACTGTTTCTCTCTCTAATGTGAGAAAGAAACATGAAGAAAATGTGACAATATTGCACGGTTGCATATGCGCACACTGTGTACATATCCACTCTGATCATTTTCTCCCCCTCATTGCATTTACACCCAACTCCTTCCTCCTGAGGTGATGCACATCCTCGTCCCTTTGAGACGAACATCAGTGCTGTGGGAGCTGACTCAGCTCCAAAAATGTTTCTTTTTTCAATTTTCAGCTTTTTTATCCTTTTTTTTATTATCATTATTTTTATTATTATTATTATTCATGACAGCACCGCCAGCATAGCCGTGGAAAGTGATGGATCAGGAAAGGGCAGAGGAAAGAGTTGGGGCAAGAATGTGAAAATGATATTAAAGAAATATTAAAATAAGATAGACGCTGTCAAAGACTGAGTGAGATAAGTCTGGAAGAAGGATTAGGGGCGGTTACGGGGGGAATGTATTTGAGGAAAAGTAAAACGATATGACAGGCTTCAGAGAAGCAGCTAGACCAGATGGGGAGCAGAAGAGAAATGGAGATGAAAGAGATCGTCTCTGATACCGGGAGACAGTGGAGACGATAGAAAATTGTGCCTGGCATTTGATAAGCCTCATTTATATCCCCAGTAATTCAGTTCTACTTTCTAGTCTTCCAATGTTGAGGCGAAGTCAACCTGCTATGGGGGTGTCGGCCAGCTTTATATCTGTCTCGCAGGTCTGAACCCGGTTCAAGTCGCTTCTGCAGCGCTCAGCCTGAAACCCGCCGCATACCTGGCAAAGCAAACAGACTGAATCAAAAAAGACTCCAATATCGAATTCTTTCAACTTTGCTCCATCTGTATTTGTTAAGTATGTCCCATCAGTTTTGACAGTGTTGAGGGATACTTTTTCTTCACTTTTTTGAAAAATTTGTTTAAACTGCTCTGGCAGGATAGAAGCACTTCAATTAGTGTCTTTCTTTCTCTCGTCCTCCATTCCAAGCATGACATATGGAGGAGTTGAGTAAATATAGAAAGGAAATGTAGATAACTAGGTTTCGTCTGCAGAGAGAAATACTAAGAAAGATGGATAATGGTGGCCTTTTTTTTTTTTTTTTTTCTTCCGAGCAGAGCTTAATGATGTCTTCCTGCCCTTCTTCGGTGTAAAATAATATGACTTACTGTTCTTTGGATGGAATTTCCAGCTGCAGGAAGTCGATTTCAGACACTGAGGGAAATTTATGAGGCTGAAGATAAATGAATTTAAAATAGAGGTGTTGGACTGGACTCAAAAAAAGTGCATATTTTTGTTGGGGAGCAGAAGACTCTCTGGCTCCACGCTCAACTATAGCTGCCAGGGTGGATGCAAGAGAAAATTACTTTGCGGTTGATCTTTGAGGAGGCACAACTGGGGTTGATTTTGTTTGCATGTTTACTGAAACATCTAGAAACCAACTGACAGAAAGATAAAGGGGCTGTGGCTGATAATTCTGGGGTCCCAGTCAGTCTTTTGGATTGGCTGGAAGAACTAATGCTTCAAAAGCATCCCTGTCGAAGGTTACGGAGCTAATGAGGGCTTTGTAAAACAAAAGCTTTCCTCTCTCCCCTCTAACTGTAAGCTCAGACTGTCAAACTACGACACTAATGGACGTCAAGTGTTGTCAAAGCCTTCCTCCTTTTCCCAACTCAAACCAACAGTAATTGTTATTTATCCTCTTTTCATTTTATGCAAAAGTATTTCAAACATGACAGAACCAGAGTCAGTTAGGTGATACCAGCCCCCGCCGCACACATCCAGTGGGTCAGAAGTGATGAATTAGAATGAGGCTTACTTTTGTAATGTATGGAATACTTTCATGTATTAATAAAGCAAATAAATTCCGTCGCTGTGCGACATTTGCTCTCAGGGTTAAAATTATTCCTGCTCCCTCTGTATTATTTCTCTTGGTTCTGGAGACAGTCCAAATAACAACAAACCCAGAGGGAGTCTTGTTGAGGAATACAAATGTTCTTAACTTCTTTTATCATAAAACAAGCCAACAGATCTTTGAGAGATTTAGATATTAGAAATTAAAGCTAAATTCCATATCGGCTAAAGTCTCTGTGGGGTTGAACTTTTCAGGAAGCCTTTGTAATTCTCTTGTGCATACAGGTCACAGTTTGCAATGCGGTAAATGCCACTGATTATGTCTTAATGCGCTTTTTAATTTTGCACTTTTTCTCATCAGAACCGCACACATGTGATAATGACTATTTCAGGTTTGCGTCGCTTCGCTGCTGAACGCTGTGTGCAGCCTCAGTAACGTCATTCATTGGGCTTCAGAAGGTATGGATAAGATGTATGAATAGCTGTGGAATTTTAGAATGGTTTGGTTGTCATGGGGATTCTTAGATAGTAATATAATGGTTTTTTTCTAGAATTTATGCTTTGTATAATAAATAACTCCTTATGCTATATCTTAAGTACACTATAAAAAATGTTTCAAGGACCTAGTAAATGTAACAGTAATATATAGGTGTGCATGCTCAATAAAAATTCTGAATATCATCATGATGAGTTTTTGATTTGACTACATCAAAATTAATGAATAAAACTCCAACAGGAATATTTGTGTGAAATAGACACATGTAAATTAAGTTAACTTACTTAAAGTATTATTTGACTCACATGGTTTAAATATTTGTAATAATAAGTGTATGTTTCACCAACCTTTTTGAGAATATATTAACAAATATCAGTTAGTTTTAATAAGTGCAATTATTAAACAAGTCAACTCAATTTTATTGGAGACGGAACTAACAACTTAAAAACATCAGTTACATTTACTCAATTTGTGTAGGTAATTGAACCAAATCAATTCGTTCAAACGTACTAGAAAATATTAGATTTTACTCATGACTCAGGGTTTTGTTTTAACAGATTTGAGAGCTTTCGTGTCAACTCAGTATTTGTAAGTGTAAAAATGTTTCACTGATTGAATTAAGTAACAATGCAGTATTATTTTTTTGAGTGTAGCAGTGAGAGTTCCTTCAGCAGGAAGCTCCTCTCTAGCCACCAGCCAGTGGCTAGAGAGGAGCTCTAGCCACTGGCTAGGGGGGGGGTCTTCTGTCTTGGCTTCAACAAATGCTAATGTGCCTCGCTAGTGCAAGGTCATAATGTCCCAGTATAACAGGACTAGGCTTGAAGACAAACTCGGCACAAGTGCAGTTTCCTTCCTTAGTAAAACAAGCCCTGATCAGGCAGCGTGTGTGTTTGCTGCTGGAACGTGTAACACTCTATTTGTCTTATCAGCATCGCCATCAGTAACATGAATCTGTGAGTGGATTTGGCTCGGCTCGTAATGGTATTGGCGCTGGCGCCTGCGGAGCATCTGGCCTTCCCAGGCCGACGTCGGGTCCTGTTGATTGTTAATGGCTTTTATCAGTTTAAACACACACACACACACACACACACACACACACACACACACTGCCTGACCCCGCTCACCTTCACTCACATCATCTTGGTATTTCCTACTCATTTACTTACCGATTCACACAGGAACCACCATCACCATCACACACACACACACACACACACACAGTCCAGTGAGGGTGGTGTGGCTTTTCTCTCTCAGTAGGCCCAACATGCATCTCATGATTTGAACTGATGAGACCCGTCAACGCTTAGCGCACCAATGCTAATCTCATCACATTGCTAGTGGGAGGGAGCCTTAGCGTCTGCGCTAGCTCAGCGGATGCCCCCGGTCCTAATTTTATGAACTCACATAGCTATGCATCTCACCTAATGTCATTATTGTCAAATGGTTTTGATAAAGACCATGCTGCCCCCCCCCCCCCCCTTTACTTGATTAACACTGTTCCCCGTCGTCCACCTGCGTAGACTGAGATTCTGCCTCACCCGCTGAGATGTAATGAATGTAATGACCCCCCCTGTAAAAGGACGGGAAGACAGAAACGGCCTTGTGTGAGGGAAAGGAGATAGCGTGAGGAGCTGTACCCAAATGCCAGTCAAAGACCACCGTTTAGTGCTTTGACCTTCTCACTGATTATTGGCTTTTCAAGCATTAAAGCTATTAATATGTTATAACCACGATGTCACCGTATGCTTATTGATAGTTTACAATTTGAAAATTGCATTTCCCCCCTTTTCAATTTGGAATGCGTAATTAATTATATGCACATTTATAAGCACTGTTGTTCCACTCTGATGAAATCCTTTTCTGTGTTCACGGTGTCCGTGAAATTATTTTAGCGTTGAAACATCCTCAAACATTACACACCTCTGTACAAAAAAAAAAAAAACGCCTGTATCCTCATCTTTGCTTCATCTGTGGTTGAAGGTTTTGTGTGTGTGTGTGTGTGTGTGTGTGTGTGTGTGTGTGTGTGACTAGCTCCTTAGCCTTGGTGCGTTTTCAGAACTCTTCCCTGGTTCTGCCAACACAATAAAATACATCGCCTCCTCCAGCTCTAGAGATTGTGCTTGTTTTTTTGTTTTTTCACACAGTTGGTACCTACCGGTATGTATAATGTATGTACATCAGTTTGGGAAGCGTGTGTGTTCTATAAAACATAATTAATGTAATTGTAATTTTTTCTTTTTTTTTTTTAATAGCCGTTTGCAATCTTGCTTATGCATGTGTGTGATTTATGAATTGTTCATTATCCTGTTGGAAAAATCTACAGGTTTAAAAATGACTGCATTGTATACGTTATTTATTCAGTAGATGTAACACTGCAGACGTGAGTCCATGTGTTAATATGTGTGAATCACAGCACGCCACCTTTCTCTTCACTATCCCTCCCCACTAAAGTCTGAGTTGTGCACTCAGCAGACTTGTTTTAGCTTTTATGTCTAAATCACTGTTGCAGAAGCGATCACCAGTGTGAGTTTTGAAGATGTATCCATTTTCCCCTGACACCCCCCCCTGGGTAATTTCCCAGTCATTGTTTCAAACCAGTTATTCTCTATCGAGCTGAGCGTTGACGTGATCCAGCAGATCGAGGAGGGGATAAACGTGTTCGTTCCTGGCTGTAGTGTACGGAAGCAATAGTTCACCAAGACGAATGGAAGCGCCTGAGGCGCAGACAAAACGTCCCGCACTCGCTCCACATTTGGAACGTTTTCCTTTAAAATCATTTGCATTCGTCAGTGAAATTTTCTGTCTATCCGCTCGTGTCGTCCCGTATAAAGTAACATTCTCATAATGACCATTAAATCCTAATGACTTCATGAGAACTTTTTGTAGCATTAAGTTTTTTAATGTCGCATTAATGTCAAGGACAGGATGTTGGCTTACGTTAGATTATCGCTGGTGCCTCGTGGCAGAACGGCTGCAGGTTCAAATCCAGCAGCCTGCTGCAGCCTGTGTGTGTCATGGTCCTCATGTGTCTGTGTGTTCTCTGAGGTTTACTGGAATATAACATCACTGTTAAAACATGAAATATTCAGAATTTCTCTTGATGTCATTGTGCCTTAGGGCAGAAACTGCTGGAAATGGACCTCCCAGATTGGTTGCACTTATTGATTAGATTCTTTACATATTGAAACTATTAAAATCTGTCGATGTATTTCATTTGTAAAATGTCAGGTTATCTTTTCTGTCCTCCTTGAGTTTAAAATCTCAAAGGTGACTTTGTTGTCAGTACCAGATACATCCTTTGCCAGTTTTTTTTTTTTTTAAAGTGATACCTGAAGCGCTTTTGGTGCACATTATCTCAGCCATCGTTCCTCTAGGTTAAACCGGGTATACATTTGCTTTTTTCATAAAATGTTGAAACACTGAAGCCATACATTTAAGAAAGTCAGCATTTTTCCTGTGAAATGAAGGAAGGAGAGCACCTTCATCCAAACATTTTCATGTCAAGGACCTTTAAATCGATATTATTTTGACCTTGGGCGGCACAAAGGTGCAATGGGTACTGCTTGTCGTCTCACATCAAGAATGTTCCGGGTCTGATTCCTTTCTCTGTGGAGTTTCTATGTTTCCACCCTGTCCTTGTGGGTTTTCTAGCTTCCTCCCACCTCCAAAAACAAGCAATTTATGTGAATTGATGACTCCAGAGTGACTGTAGGTTTTGTGCAGCCCCTGTGAGGCACCCACAGCCTGCTGGGGTATGCAGGAAAGTAGCTGAAGACAAGACAGTTTCAGTCATCTCGTCTTCAAGTAAATGGATGGATGATTAGGTCGTGACATCCCATAATGCAGAATGTTCTCCCCAGGTCTCCTTCTCTCTTTCATTCATGTGTGCTTTATAGTTTTGTAGGTAGAATTATAAAATAAACCAAATGAACTGATCTTGATGAAACTTGGTCTAAGAATGAGACATGGGCCAGAATGGATCCCATAATATTTTGTCACAGATCTGGATGAAGGGATCTGATGAATCTGATGAATGTCAGTGTTTAAATTCTATAGTAACTGTCCTCAACATTAGCTGAAAGGGAATTTCTTCAGAACATTTTCTCGATTTCCAAGCTGGATATATAGTAAATTTACAGCTGTAAATTATGAGTGTGTGTAATTTGATCAGATTTAACCATCCACTGTTGATAAAACCAGTAACTCTGAATTCTGAGTATTGGACTATAAGCCTTATGTTATACAGGGTTTCAATGTTTTAGTAGAGGTGCTGTATGTGTATGTGCTCTACTCGTATGAGGCAGAAAAAGCTGGGGGTTTTTTGGGGTTTTTTTTGCATCGTTGACATCTCTCTTTCAAAGGATATGGACTGGATCTATTTGTTCAAGTCTGTCTAGACCAGTCTTTAGAAACCAGCCTTTACCCATTCTTCCCCTGATGGAAAAAAAACATGTAGGGGGATAATTTATGTTTCTATGAAGTTTTTTTTTTTTTTTTTCCGTTCATTCGTTCCTACTCTCACCTACGGTCACGAGCGACGGGGTCATGACCGAAAGAACGACATCTTGGATACAAGCGGCGGAGATGGGCTTTCTCAGGCTGGTAGCTGGTGGATGTGGGGGGGGAAGGGAAGTTTGGCGCTCCCTGTTGAAGCTGCCGCCCCCGCGACCCAAATTTGGATAAGCTGTGGAAGGTGGATTGCTGTCAAACCATAAGCCCTGTCCTGATTAGTGCTGTGGGAAAAAAAGATGGAACTGAAACAGAATTTATGTTGTGAATTACTAAATAACAGTTTGAATGTTGCGCCTCTCCATGAGCAATTTAGCCCATAATGGCTAAATACTCTCTCATAATTGAGATTGTAAAACACATGGAGGCTATTATCAAGCCTAATCACCTAAATAAAATAAATTGTTTTGGATGCGTTTGTCTTTGTGTTCTTCAAATGCATGTGCTTGACTGTTCATAATCATTGCAGCAAGTGTTTAATTTGTCCTGGCGTAAAGTTGTGGCATTGTGTCCATTTTAATTTGTAACAATGGAAACAATGAACAAACATGAAGAGAACCTGGTGTAATACTCGGATTAGTTTAGACTTTTGTCTTTTTTCGGTCTTCTTTCACTGCCTCTCATTCATTCTGACTCGGTTTGTCATCGGTTTGATATTAGACCTGCTGTAATTATTGTGTTACAATTTCACCACAATAAAATGAGACCAAATTGGTGAAATCCCATACCTCATTCTCACTAGTACCTGCATTCAGGCAGATTCACACAAAGCTAACGCCTGCTAGTCATTGATGCCCAGATACCAGGTACGCTAGTTAATGTGTGTCACTCTCACCACAGACAGCCTCCAGCTACACACAGGAACTTCTTCGTCTCCTTTCAGCTTTTCCCTTCAGGGGTCGCCACAGCCAATCAGTCGCCTCCATCTAACCCTGTCTTCTACATCCTCTTCTCTCACACCAACTACCTTCATGTCCTCTTTCACTACATCCATAAACCTCCTCTTTGGTCTTCCTCTAGGCCTCCTGCCTGGCAGTTCAAAACTCAGCATCCTTCTACCAATATATTCACTATCTCTCCTCTGGACATGTCCAAACCATCTCAGTCTGGCCTCTCTGACTTTATCTCCAAAACCTCTAACATGTGCTGTCCCTCTGATGTACTCATTCCTGATCCTATCCTTCCTGGTCACTCCCAGAGAGAACCTCAGCATCTTCATCTCTGCTACCTCCAGCTCTGTCTCCTGTCTTTTCCTCAGTAACACTGTCTCCCTTCACTTCATTGTTGTATTGGTAGCAGTTCAGGCTCAACTGAGAGCCATACATGTGTGATGTAATGATCAGAAATCCTGGGAGTTGAAAACTTGTCTTTGCCTTCTATATGTCTACCCTACCCATTTCAAAGAAGTTGCAAGTCTTCAATAGTCATTGGGAAAGTGAACACACACACACACACACACACACACACACACACGTACAAAGTCTCCAGTGTTTGTCTCTCCACTCTTGCTGGGGTTGAACAGTTGTACTTTTCTCTGAATCAAAACACAACAAGATGCCATTTCATTTCCATTTTAATGCGGGCTCGCCAAAACTACAGCCCTCCTCTGCATGATCCTGTTTGGACGTTCATGTGTGATTTATGTGTCTTGCTGCTCTTCTTCCTCTCCCGTGTGTCACACCCCTGCGTGTTTCTTGTCTGCTTCTCTCGCTTGACGTGTAAACAGAGGGTTCACGTCGGCTGTGTGGTGTATTTTTCATGACATTCTAAACAGGCTCTTCTGGGTCTGCTGTTAGATTGCTGTTGCTTTCATGTAGAGACAAAGAGAGACGCGAGGTACAAATCCAGATGGCCTGTAAACCTCAGGCAATCACGAAGCGCGCGTACAGCTTGTTCCTACCAAGGGTGGTGCGACCTGTTGTTTTCAGCTGGGAAGAGTTCAAGAAACCAGAGAAGAGTGTGTTATTTGACAGAGTGGGCGTCAACAAGTGGATATCCTCCTGCATGTGTCCTGATATTCTCCAGTCATTTTCCCCTCATGACTGCAGATACAGATGAGGTTTGAAACACAAATTGCATTGACACTTCAACACACCTCAGATTACACTTCTGCACTTGACTTTTTTTTTCAGTGCCGCATAAGAAAAAAAAAAAAAAAAAAAGAGACATCAGGATAGATGCTGTAAGACTGGAGAACATATTCTCCACACGCCAGCATTGCTGCGAATCTGGCAAAATCCCCCGCACAAGTTACCTGCCCCATCTCACTTTGCACTTCAAAAGATGGCATGTCTTGCTTTTTACTTCTCCCTTTCTCTTCCCTCCTGGCCTCGCTTTACACACCTAATTGTACTAAGAGCTTTGATGGTGGGTGGGAAGAGAGCGAGTGCCATGTTGAGGAGAGACGGGATTGAGCACTGACACTAATTAGATGGAGAGAAAGTGGTAAAAAAAAAAAAAAAAAGAAAAAAAAATCTGCTTCTCAACACTACCGACAGTAACGTCAATGTGAATTGATAATAGCGAGAGCAGGGAACTAAGTTTTAAATTGTAGGCTGCGTGGTGAATACTCAAGGTGGGGAAAAGCCTCTGGCATGAAGGGGTGCAAATGGTTTGCATGCAGGACAACCCAGGTTCTGTCCCTGGCTCTAGTTCCATAGCAGGATGGAACCATAATATGTATGTGTGAAGTGGGTCAGTATTTATGTTTTGTTCATTCACACAATGACACAGTTTAGCTTTCCACGTCCCAAAAAAGCAGTTTTTGTGTTAAAAAAAAAAAGACAAAAACTACAACCAGGAATGCTGTCATGTAAAAATCGCCCCCTGATTTCCTGCTTTCGTGGCTAACAGTAATAAGAAAACTGTTTTGATTTGTTATATTATAACAGGAACAGGTGAAACCTTTTTTTTTTTTTAGCTGTCATTTTAAAGTGCTATCGGCCACTCTCCCTGAAAACCAGGTTTAATCCCGAACACCCCTTTAATCCCAAACACTGAAACGATGTCTGCATGTATCAGGCTCTGCTTGCTTTCTTATGTTTTTGTTGTTGTTTTTTTAGACAGCATTGCTTCAGTCTTTGAAATAATAAGAGCTGCCTCTGGCATGTAAGGCAAGACTTGACAGAAAACAGAAATTTCTTCCTTTTTTTTTTTTTTTGTTTGCTTGAAAGATAAAAGACACAGCGAGGGTTTGTCCACGATGCTGATTGGGTTAACGGTAGGGAACGGAAGTGACAGGGTGAGAGGATGAAGAGATGGACAAGAAGGCGAGGTGGCGGTGACAGAAACATTAGTTGAGCGGGACAGGAGAAGAGAGATTTGAAATAGAGATTGGAGGCTCTGGGAAAATGGAACAAAATGACAGTAGTGAGAAGCAGCTGATGCATAGATGAAGAAACTGACACAAGAAGAGAAGACAGAGCAGGGAAAAAAAAGATCATGGGCTCTAATAAAATATGAAAAAAGATTAGAGGAAGGAAGATTGTAAGATAGTGTGGTCGAGAAAAAGATGGATGCCCAAACTAAGAAAGATGTAGAATATTATATAAGACAGCAATAGCAAGAGAAGACATCTTTGGCAGATAACAGTTGTGACCTACTTACATCTGACATTTGAGAGGAAACACACAATGTCCTAAGAACAGAGCGAAGACGAAAAAAAAAGACACCATGAATCTGCCACAGCCGATATATTGAAGAAGTATTTTTGATGGAAGAGAAATCGTCTGCACATAGTACTTCATGTCAGTTATTTATTCATTGAACATAGTTGATAATGGAGCTGTAAAAATGTAGGAGTTGGCCTGTAGATTCGTGTGGTTGCAACCTATTTCCAAAGAGATGGTGACGAGACAGGAACAAGTAGTTTGATAGGGCTCCGAAGTTATCAGGGCGTCATTGGAAGGGGATTACGCTGTGGAAAAGAAGGTCCCGTGTTCTCCACGGAGAAATGTGATGGAGCATCATTACGGTGTACATCTGTTACCTAGTTACTGATGAAGAAAAATCATTTGGGAAGAGTACGCATACTAATTGAGTGACATCTGCCCCCCCCATATGATAATTTCATATGATAAATTATTTGTCCTTTGTTTCTCTTTGAGTTTTGATTACAAGTCCTCCCTTTCAGTCCCTTTTGTTCCCATTTGTGATGTAATCCAATGAGACCACTAAACAACACCTACAATACTCGTGCTTTTATTATTATTATTATTATTAATATTATTGTTATTTTAGTATTACAATACTTATGCTTTTGTTTTTATTTCATTACTTATGCTTTATGCTTTTTTGGGACTTTCATCCTTTCACTTTTTTTTTGTTTCTTTTTTGTTCCCAATGGACACAAATGGACTTATCTTAATACACATCTATATATTGACAACTTATCAATAGCCTTTACATGAAGTCTTCCCATCAAACAGTATTATGAATTTCTTATTTACATCACTGTCTACTAAAAACTGTAAAAAGCCTTTAAATATTGTCATTGTTGCTGGACAGCTTTAGCCCATATGAAATATATTTATTTAGCATATTTATGGGTCCCTTATTGAGTTATTGAAGACCATAATCCTCCAAGTCCCTGCTTGGGGGGTTTCATTTTTGAAGCACTTTCAAAGAGAATGGCATTGGAACATACGAGAAAGTTTGTAGCCTGTCTTGGCATTCACTCTTTCTGTGATAAGAATTCTGAAGTCTCCTAAAGGACTAGGAGTTATATGTGCTACAGTAGAAATAGTTTCAGACATCCAGTTGGTGCTACTTAATTAGCCAACTTTCTTAATTTGTCAATGATTCGCGTTTACAGCATACTTTTGGTTCACTTCAAAGCAATGTGAACGGGTGTTTTTTTGTTGTTTTTTTTCGTGCGGTGGTGCACACAGGATGAGAAGTGCGAGCTGTCCATTCCATTCTTGCTTTTCCAAATTCAGCGATGTACCAGTAACAACACATCAGTGATTCAAAACCTTCAACGGCTGAAAGTGGCACAATAAATGGAACACGGTGTCACATGACTTGTTCTGACCTTGGAGGGCAGCTTCTATCACCGGTGTAGGAATGGATTTTGAATGGGTGAATACTGACTCATGTGATGTGACTTTGAGCTATCTGTAAGACTAGCACTGCGTTGTATAAAAATGTACAGTGTAATTTTTGAAAAGAAATACTGTTTGGTGTGTTCATGTGTGAGACTAATCATCCATTTCTAATGCTTTTCACACACCCAAACCATGTATTTTGGCTCCAAGTCCGTATCCCGCCTGATTTATTTTCATAAAACATCAACAACTGTCGTAAGCATGTTTTCTGCAGCCACGACTTCTTAACTCCTCTGCTGAATCAGTTCACAGTTTAGCTGCTAGGATCCTGCAGGATTAGAAAAGCCTGCTACCCTCTTAGCACTGGGGATGTGATTTCAATCTTCAGAATTTCATTCCATCCAAACAGCAGCTGATTTCACTTATTACATCCTGCTTTGCAATGCAAGTGATGCCATTCGGCCATACGCTGCCGTAGCAGCGTCTGATTGGAAAACTGTTAATCCTAGCTGTTTGTGGGAAAACTTGGTATCGGTCAATCTCTCATTTCAAAATTTGATTCGGTGGGGAAGTTTTGTGGGTGGGTGACAAGAATTTAAGTCACATTTCTCAATAGGTGGCAAGCAAACAGTGAGTCACTGGTCCTGAATCAAATACCCAATCAGCCTCACTCAGAAACGTTACGGTCACAAAAACACAGTTTGAAGTCACTGAAAAATCTGAAGCCACACCTCCAAAGAATATCTAATATCCAAAGAAAGTTTTTTTTGGTTTCCGCTTTTCGTCCACATGACAACGCAGATATCCGGGACGAAAACGCAACTTTTTTGAAAACACTGGCCAAAGTGAAGTTTTTTTGAAAACGCCGGGTCTGCGTTGTCGTGTGGACGTTGTATCCGCAACTTTTTCTATCCATGGGGCGTCTCCCTGCGACGAAAACCGCTCTGACGTCATGTGTGTGTCTACATATATAAACAGAATGGACGAAGTTGAAATCGGCTATTTTCTGACGTGTAACAGCTCCACGTCGAAGACGCGTTAATAAGCATGCTTGAATATTTGTTTGTCTGTTTCTTTATTTACGAGTCGTAAAGTTTATATATTTATTCATTCATTTATTCACGTTCCTCTCCAAAGACGCTAACACCAGTTCTGGGTCGGACCGGGATGCGCTGCCCCCTGGTGGAGAACTCTGATGGAACTCTGCGTGAATTTCCACACGTCCCGGTCCTGTCTCCTGTCGTTCTCAGAGTTGTTCTGCTTATAAGCGCGTTGATCAACGCACTGACATGGTTACGTGTGGACAGAGGTTTTTTTTTTAAAACGCTGTCATGTGGACGCAAATTTTTTTTTCTATATGGGATGAAAAAAGTTGCGTTTTCAAAAAGATCCGGCGCCGTGCGGACGGGGCCTCAGCATTCCCATCTCCGATGAGAGGTCGCCATTGGCTTCTGTTGGAACAGACACACAGTAGCGACTATTGTTGCAGTCGTATGTCTCCTCTTAATGCGATGAAAGGTGCAAAAAGGCCCTAATTATAGAATCATAAATTTATTTTGTTAACATGTATGTGTTCAGTGCATATTGTGTGTGTAGAAGTATATGTTGGCAGGAAAAACGTTTTCACTTTTGATTTGTAAGAATTAGTTAAATATTCAATTCTTAACCCTTCCAAGTAATATGAAACAGGTGTGTGCACATCTGACTGAAGACCACTTGGATCAATCAGGCGTGTAGTTAGACCCCCTCGATCAGGCGGCTGATCACATAGCTGCTGACAAGAGTTCTCTTTAGGGTAATGGTGGACCGGCCAAGCCCCTATTAGCGTCCATCAACGGCTGCACTAAATGCCAGACTGACAGTGTAACTGTTTGGAAATACCACAGGCCTGGGCGCCAAATGAGGAAGCGAGGGCCATGCCCTGATAGCTGCATCTCTACTGCCAGTCCGTGTCTGAAGCCAAGCTGAGCTGCTGCCCTAAGCCAAAGGTGTAATAGCCCCTGCAATCAAGAATACACAACCATTCCAAAAGCAGCAGAGTGGGGTGCCAGAAAATTTCTGATGGAAACTCAATCAAGTTGCCTTTTTTTGCTCTACATCAGGGGTGTCAAACTCATTTTCACCGAGGGCCACGTCAGCAGAACGGCTGTTCTCAAAGGGCCAGATGTAACTAATAAATGTAACTAAATGTAACTCAGTGTAATTTAAAATAAATATGTTAAATAACTGTGAATGTATTACTTATTCAAGTTACAAACATTATAGTTACACAGAAACAATATGTGTGTGTGTGTGTGTGTGTGTGTGTGTGTGTGTGTGTGTGTGTGTGTGTGTTTCTCTGTTATAACATAAATGTTTTTTAATTTGCCAGGTTATGAAACCCACAGATCTCCATCAATCAAGGATTTATTTATTTATTCGCTTTATTTCTTTCTTTCCGGACATGTTATTACAGTAGACTTCACCTTCATCACTTTTACATCCGAAAAAGAAAAAAGCCATTTGACTTCCTGTCTCCAGAATCAACATCTCTCCCATGACAACATTTTTTTTTCAGAATGAATTGTCTTCTGTTTTCTATACATGTAACCAAGGTGATAACGTTTATTTACAATCAACTATCCAAGTGAATAAAGAAAAATAACGTCAAACACAAGTTAAGACGTTAACTTTGTTCAAAATGTTTTGTCATAGTTAAAATTGCCTTAATGACTGCATTGTGGGAAATGTAGTTTAGACCTATTTATTTTTAGTCACTCTGACCTTCAATGCTCTCGTGGGCCACATTTGGCCCCCCGGGCCTTGAGTTTGACACATGTGCTCTATATTTAGTCCCTGCAGACTAAATTAATTCCCATTTGAGTGCATGATGCTCCTAGTACGCATATTACATCTATTTCTTTGACGCCATTAGTAGATATTTACCAGTCTTAACATACGTACTTGCCCTGCGCTAAAACAGAGCTATAAAAATTCAGTCATTGCAGTAAATCAACAAAAAGAATTTATTCTGCTCAGTTATATTAAAGACGATTTTGTTGTTGGTGTGTTATATTGCTTACGATGGTGAGGAAACAATATAAACTAATGTTTGTTTTTTGTGTTTCTCTGTGGAATCCAGAGGGGAAAATGTTATGTTAAGTCGAAATAGAAAAAGACAAGAGTAGTAAATTCTCTTTGCATTGTTTCTCTTTACATTCCTCACATTCAGAACTCGGTTTTACTCCCTACCACCCAACAGCCACTTCTGCTTTGACTCTTCCCAGGTACGGGTAATTCAAATAAATAAACATCATCCTCTATTCAGTCCAAATGACTCAGCAGACAAATTGTTTTTTGCAAAGTGGCAAAAAACATTAGTAGATGCAGGTGGTCTGTCATTGACATGAAGAACTTAAATCCTCCAGGGAGAATAATACTTTACAATTCCTGTTATTTACAAAGCGTTTTCTCTGTATTTGTACAGTTAGATTACTTCATGCCTGGTTGTTCCAGATTGCTTATCAAATAGAAATCACACTGTGGCACCACTTTAATATATTCAGTTCATTCACATTGAAGGGCCCGTCCGCGGCAATACGACCTTTGCCACTAGTACATGCTAGACTTTATGGAAGTGTTGGATTGTTATTGCCAGTTGCAATATGTGGATGTAGGCTTTGTTACCATGGCAATTACATTCTTCCTTCCTCACAAACAGAAGTGGACTGATAGACGAGATGCAGTAGAGAGGAGAGAGGATGAGTGGCTCTCAAAGGAGCACATTAAAACAGGGAGAAACACAGATGGATTTAAGCCCCGAGGGTCAGGCTTGGCTCACTGCTAGTATATTAAGGAATATATAGCCTCCTGTAAAGACAGACGATATTGTTAAAGAAAAAAAAAAAAAAAAGACAGCGCTTTGTTTTTGTTGCCCTGCCACGGGGGTTTAAGCCTCGCATGTACCCCCAGCCCTCCAACACCACACACCACCATACACAGCCTCCACAGCCTCCTGAACCCTATCAACACATTAAAGCTTTAGGGCTCCCACTCACAGTGTCACTCTTCTTTTGATTTCACTTTTTGTTAATAAGCCCCCCCACCCTTTAAAACACATTCTTGGACGTCAAGAATATCATAGTTTTTAAGTTATACAAGGATACGCAGGCACCTTGCAGGTATATCATACACTGCACCAAAGTTATTAAGAATATCGAGGCCCAAAGGAGATTTGGGGGGCCTTGAGTGGGGGGCTTCCTCACTTGTTGTTTTGGTCTGAGAACCAATCTGCCTCTGTCTCCATCTCTCTCAGTCAAAACGGAGTCTTTTGGGGAGTGTCAGGAGACAACTTTTGCTTTGTAAATAAAGATCGACTTTACTTTATTTGACTGGTCTGTCAAAAGTCCAATTTCAGACTCAACCTTGAGCTGCACAATCAATCAATCAATCAGTCAATCAATCAATCAATCAGTCAATCAATCAATCAATCAATCAATCAATCAATCAATCAATCAATCAATCAATCAATCAATCAACTCTCACTTCTGTATTATTGTGCCACTTGCAGACGCATCGGGCACATTTCAATAAACAGCTTCTCAATCCTTTCATTTAAATTTTATGTGTGTGTGCGTGTGTGTGTGTGTGTGTGTGTGTGTGTGTGTGTGTGTGTTGGGGGGGGGGGGGCTGCAGCCACTCACTAAATGCAGCAGTGACAAGAAAACGGGGGATCGATATATAACAGTAGTCTAAGTGTTACTGTGCCATTCAAACTGTACTTATTGTCAGTTCTAGTTCATCATCAGGAACCCATTTGTGTCAATAATTGGGACAGCTTTTATTACAGTGCTTGTTGAATAAAGCTCAATTTATTTTCTTCATTTCTTCTGGCCTTAACCCTACCTGTTTCATTCTTTGTGTGTCTGCACATTTCTGTGTTTCATTTACACAATAGCTGGCTCCCTAATAACTCCAGCACAGCAGTTAAATAAGAAAAACAGTAGATTTGTGTGTTACGTCTCCACAACCACATCGTCTGGAAAAGACGTGGGCAGCTTGATTCTTTAACAGTGCTCCATTATAGTTATAGATGTATGCCAGTCATTACTGCAGGAAATCCAGGGTGAGATTCTTATCCTGCAAACTGCAGGCATCCATCAGTAATTAAAAGAAACACATGTTGAGCAGGACAGCTAATTAAATTAGCTATTGCTGTTCTGTGGTTACATGTTTTGATTGTTTTTGTGTGTGTGTGTGTGTGTGTGTGTGTGTGTGTGTGTGTGTGTGTGTGTGTGTGTGTGTGTGTGTGTGTGTGTGTGTGTGTGTGTGGTTAGCTTCATGCACACATTTTAAATTGAGTGAGTTTGTGTATATATGGAGCTTCTTTTTTTTTTTTTTTTTTTTGACAGGAGAAAAAGAAAGTTGATTTTGTTGATGTGATTACGTTGTGTTAACCAGGATGGGTTTATATACGTATGAGCAATTTGCTTCAGCCCAGTCCTGTTTTGTTACTTTTAATACAATTGAAATATGTTTTGTTTTTTAAATGGGAAATATGAATAACCAGAATTTGATAACCTTAAATAAAATCCAACTCAAATCAATCAAACTTTCCTCAAAGCACACTTTTAACCTATTTGTTTCTAGACACTCTCGCTTTTTATGCTCTCGCGGGCCACATATAATGATGTGGTGGGCCTCATTTGGCCCCCCTGGCCTTGAGTTCGACACATGTGCTCTAGTCAGGCCCACCCAATGAGAACAATGAAACAGCAACCATTTAAAATGATAATAACAATACAAAATAATTTTAAATAATCATTAATTGTATTGTATGATGTGAAAGGTGGTATCATCCTAATTCAGAGAGGGGCATTGCAATTTGACATAGAAGGATTCTGTCATTCCTCTCTCAAACAATCTGTCCTCCCCATCCAAAATGTGCACAATTTTTATCTTAAAAACCTTAAAACCTTAGAAAACCTTAAAAAACAAACTAAAAAAACAAACAAACGAAAAAAAACACCTTAAAAAAAAACCTTAAAAACCTTAAAAAAACCTTTTCCCTTTAGAAGACGGACAGCTGCGTCCTCTGTTGTTACATGTGCTTTTAGAGTGGTTGATTGGTTTGCATTCCTTTAGATACAGAGATATACTGTATATCTCTGGAACTCTTGACTTCTGCCAGTCATTTTCCAGTTTTCCGGATCTCTTATGTTGAGGAATGACCTCTGTATGTTGGAGACAGGAGAGAAGAAGACAGTCCAAATATGAAACTACGACATAAGACCAACATACAACTTTAATTTTTGAAACTAAGTGAAAGTCTTGTAATATCCATCTATCCATTCATACATACATAGACCACCATGATCATCTTGTATTCAGCTACTTTTTTTTTGCCTGGGGGGTCACGGGTGTTACTGGAGCCTATTCCAGCTGACTATGGGCAAGGAGACAGGATACATCCATGGCACTTTGCCAACGAATTGCTGAACTCGTAATTCATATTTACTGATTTATTCTTTATTCTGCTTTGTTGTCAGTTTTAGTTGTGTAGTAGACAGTTGTGTGTAGATATTTATCTAACTTTTAAAAAAAAGGGGCTAATTATTGCAAAGAAGAACTAATTGATACAAATCAGCTGATTACTGGCCATGTAGTGTTGTTATCCTTTGCCAAAATGTTATGTTAGCATCCGTATCTGATGTACTGTTTCATTTCATAATGTAATTATGTACTGATGTGAACAAGGCTGAAATGGGGCATGAAAGAAACTAGAAACCTGTGGTGAAAGTCCAGTGTGTGGAACTGGCACATCATTTTATTTGCACTGCATTGGCTGAAACATGCACTTACTGAATGCCAAGTAGTTCACCCTTTGATATCTGCAAATTGAGAATTTCTGTGATGTAACAACTGATAGCAGAATTGTTAAGATGTGCCCCAGAGAGAATGTTCTTAGATTTGTCGTGGTGCTTGTTTTCTCACATGCGTGATCTTGGCACCAGTTTCTAGAACCAGTCATTAAAGGCTTATTGTTACATCCTCAGCTGGAGTACTGGGGACATTTTCCAATCACTGTCAACTATCGCAATCCAGCCAGTACCTTTGCTTTCCATTATTTCTCAGTCTACCTCTGTGTAATGTAAAAACTTGTTTGGCACAAGTATTCTTGTTGCCATGTCATGAGCTGAAAAACTACACAGAATGAAACGATTCTGTTTGCGTGAATACATTTCTTCTTCATTTTTTAGGCCAATATTGCACCCTTAAATCCCAGATCCCAAAAATTTAGCATGTCTTGCAAAATATGACTAAAAAGCGTGAAAATGAAGCAGTACAAACACAATATAATTTAGGCTTTCCATTAACTTTTAGTGAATTTTTGTAAAAAATATGCATATTTCAATGTTCGCACCAATCCCAATGTGAATCATGTGACTGTATGAAAAGATTTAGAAAAGATTTAGAAAAGCCAGATTCTACTATAATTTCCATCCATTACTCTTGACAGGTACCTGTTTCAGCCACAAGATACCAAAAAGTCAAGACCCCAAACCAGCTAAAAGAAGTAGAGAACAAAATATCTTTGGGGAGCTACTTTGCACAGGGGAAAGGGCCAATGACAGGTCTGTGTAGGTTCTTAGTCACCCAGGTCCAGGAGGTAAATTAAGAGGAGAAAAAAGAATTATCCTGACTTCCTTGAGGTTAGTTAAAGTCTTCTTCAGTTCTGATTCACTGGTAGGGAATATGCCCTTCCATTAAGACAAGATAAGACACGATAAGATGAGATATGTTAAGATAAGATATACTTTATTCATCCCAAACTGTGAAATTTAATGTTGCAGCAGCATGCAGACACACAGAACAAAAAGAAACAGGGAAAATATACATGGAAGAAAAATTAAGACACAAGGGGAAAGGGAATAATAATAATAATAATAATAATAATAATAATAATAATAATAATAATAATAATAATAATAATAATAATAATAATAATAATAATAATTATTATTATTATTATTATTATTATTTTTTTTTTTTTTTTTTTTTTTTTTTTTTTTTATATTAATAATTAAATTACACAGAAAAGTTTTTGGACCGCTGGTGTAGGTACATGTTTTATCCATCCTATGAAACCTCTGCACCAAAAGAAGTTTGTTTTTTTTTTTCCAACATATTGAACCCTCCAATTCCATTTAATTTCAATCACTTTCAACTTCAAATTAATTCAAAAATTAAAATATTGAAGAAATGATTTTATGAAATGCCACTTTAGATATTATAGGTGGTTTTATCCTGATGTCAGTACTTTGCATGAAGGTGACAGACAAACCTCTGTATCACTTTGAACAGAGTCCACACAACCCACTGCACAATTTTGTAATTCATGCCACCTGGTTAGCCTCGTGTGTGGTTTTTGGCTCCAATCCTTGCATCGTGCTTCTGTTTTTCTTGTTAAGAGCTACTGCTGGAGTTCTCCGTGTGAGTACGCCAGTCAGAAGGGGTTGGCAAGTGAAGCAATGAAATTTACCCACTGGATTCTGAACCATCAACTTCCTTTACATAGTCAAGAGGCTTCTGGCTGGCGGGGCCTCAGCCCATAGCCAGCCTCTTGTCAGCCATTCAAGACCATAACACATACTAATAGACCAACGCTGAGTAATTAAACTGCCTTCCACTGGAGCCGTGGTGCTCCCATCTACTTGCAGATGCAACACAAATCATTCTAATCTTGGCAATTAATTGAACATGCACAAAAAAATTGCGGGCTGCATGCATGTAGATAATGTTCTTTATATCTACAAAAACTGACACAAAACTTGTAGAGAAGTATGGAGAACAAAGATTATAGCAGAATGGAATTATGACAGCCATTTCTCTCTAATGTTCTATAATCAGATGATATTTTAACCTTAAATAATTCACTCCAGATGGCGGCACGGTGGCTGTCGCCGCACAACAAGGCGGTTCCAGGTTCGAGTCCCTCTCAGCGCGGAGTTTACATGTTCTCCTCGTGTCTGCGTGGGTTCTCTCCGGGTTCTCCGGCTTCCTCCCACCCCCAAAAAAACATACGCTTAAGGTTGGCCGATCCAGACTCCATGGTTGTTAGTTTCATTGGACTTCCACGTAGCCAAGAGGGATTTTTTTTTTTTTTTTTTCATGAACACTCAGTTGCTTTTTTTCCGCTCAGAGGATCCACTAATTTATGTATTCATTCCTTTTTGTCTCAACTACAAAGGCATTGCGTGTCCCAGTTCTTTATATGTTTCCCTTAGCTGTTGGATCTACTTGCCAGGAAAGAGTGTGCAAACTGATCCCACCCATATCCTCAGCCTGCCTCTGAAGTTTTGTGGTTTCTTTTGGTTTCATTTGTCAGTGTCCAGTCAATCTGTGTGTGATTCTTTCATTAAATGCTCCCAAATACGGATTATTTTTCATCTGAAGTCAGGTTAATTGTGTTCAGTTATTCCTGGGTGACAACAGAAACAAATATAAATAATCTTGTCATATCAAGAAACTGCTTAATGGCTTTTTGTTTTTAATAATTTTTTTCTTGTTAAAAAGTATGATGGCAACATTTACTGTACTCTAGTACCATCAGGAGGACCACATTAAGATGACTACCTGAGATCTGAGACCATTTTATTCTGGCCAGGCTGTTGTATGTTTTCATATTGATGTTCATTTCTTTTTTTTTTTCGCAGTGGGTTGAGGGTTAAGACTGTACATCTAATTTATTTTTCAAAAAAAGTTGAGAGGAATGGATGGAAAACATCAGACAGACATCATTAATTGAGCCATCTAGTAGCCGCGTCCCTCCAGAGTTCCCCTCAGCATTGCTGGCACTCACAGTCTCACAGTTTTATTCTGGTAAGCCAATGATTAAAGATCTCAGGGTTGAAAACCATCTCAACTTATTTTCAAACTGCAAATGTGCAGGAAAATCCAATTCACTGGTTGCAGTTGGACGTGATTCAAAAAATAAATATGCAAATCAGAACGTGCATACGTGTCTGGATGTTCTGCCATTACCAGACAGACACTTTTATTTCAAGACATTTTGTTTATAGTAAAGTGATTGAAAGGTTTATTATTTTTCTCACATTTTTTTTTTTTTTTTGGTGTTCTTACGGGTGTGGAAAAGGTTCCGCATTATCGCCTCAAATATTTAAAAGAAACAGCCTTTGGATAAGTTATGACTTAAGGCATAGGCGTGTGGAGACAGACCAAAAAAAAAAAAAACTCTTGGTACCATGACTTGAAGCAAATAAGACGTCCTTCATTTTGAATTAAACATCACTTTTTCTTCTATTTCTACACATTGTAATTTAACTAACGTCACTGAAGGATTTTGGGTTGAGTTGCTAAAATCTCAATGTCTCAGTGATAAATAAAATCTGTATAACTCACAAGGGGGTGGCCATGGTGGTGTAGGAAGTTTTTGTCAGTCTCCACACAAAAAAGAAAGTTGTTAAAATGCCCCCGGTTATTGTTCAGTCTTTACATATTTCACATTCGGGATGATGACCCCCACCCTGAAGACATCCACAAGTTTGTGTTCAGCGATTGTAAAGAGTGCCTGTGCTGGTCATTCACCATAGTCACCTTAAGTCAGGTCAGAACAGCTTTATATATAACCTTGATTATACGTTATGTGAATATGAACATATTTGTTACTAAATTCTAAAATTACTGCCTTTTGCCACGATTCAAAAACTTATAACTACAGCATTAGTTTGGCACAAAATTCATGTGTTTGATGAGAGTCCTCCCATGAAGACAGCAATAGAACAATAACTGTAAATCTCACTTTACGCACATTTGACTTACGAACATTCAGAGATATGAACAAAAGCCTGCCGCCATATCCGGCTATTGTCCTGCAGTTTCCCTTTCTTCCGTCTCTCTGATGAAAACTCAACATACAGTACATAATCAGAGACAATTTGAACAGAAGTACCCTCAGGTGCCAAAAAACAGTGGAATTGCATTTCTTCTCACTCTTTCTATAATGCATGGGTCTGTTCTGCACAGTTTGTAGCTTTAATTGTGCTGATTTTCTAATAATGTGTAATTTGCAGGATTTCTATCTGTATGTCTGTACACATGTTCCATTTTTTTATGAACATTATTCTCAAGGAATATTTTCAGGTGATTCATTAAAATCTGGCGCACGAATGAACTGAAATTTGGTGATTTATAGTCATAACTGAACCCAAAAGGTCGTTGTGATATCATTTTTTTTTTTTTTTGCAAAAGCAGTTTTTGACTATAACTCATAAAGAAACGAGAAGGCTATGAAAATATTCAATTAATTCTGATTCATTATGAATACCATCTTGCCATTTGTATAAACTGAATCTTAGCTGGTATGTGTAGCCATTAAACCACAAGGTAATACTTACTGGTGTGCCATATTCAATCAAAACAGACAGCTCAGCTTTTGTGATCATTTCCTCCTTTAAGATACAGCATTTCTGATAGAATCAATAAAGACTAAACTTAGTTAATAATTGATTTTCAACGCTGAATCCGGAAAAGCTTTCTTTTTTGGGGTTTTTTTTCTATGTGGCAGTCCATGAGTGCTGCTCAGCAGACATCAGAACAAATGACTGACTGAATGAAGGCCTGTGAAGCGGCCCCTCTTCACTGCTCCTTGACTCTTGAGTTACAGGGGGGGGCCCCTTCGCTGTGGTCTTTATACACATGCACATGGTGTCACCAGCCATTTCCTTTCAAGTGGAGCTTCAGTGGCTTCTCGAAGACAATCGTGTTCCAATGCTCACCCAAGTCGCTGCAGGGAATTCTATGTAGTTCTCAGCAGTCGTGGGTCGATGCTTTGCCTTTTGGCAGGGGGGTTCATGATTTAGTGCCACAAACCTCGCTGTTGGAAATGTGCCGTATTTAGAATCAGTTCGGCAGAAGGCTGCTTTTATTTTCCTTTTTTTTGTTTTTACGCCTGAACACTGTTCACTGATGGCTGACTAAAAGCCGATGGACCATTTTTAGGACAGTGAGATGTTGACGTGCTTTATTAACAGACAGGTTAAAGCATACATTTATACTACAGTATGCATGTGTGCATGTCATGCTATAACATTACTATTTCAGTGGTGTAGCCATGCCTGCTCTACCTCCAGTTGCAGACAGGATGCAGAAAATCCCGCTTCACAAAGACAGGAGGTCAGAAATGGAAGCAGGGTTTTTGACACTTTTTGGGCGATCTCAGGATAATCTGCCTTGACTTTAATCCTGAACACTGGCGCAGTTATGGACGCCTAATTTAGGGTTAACGACAGGTCACGTTACCAAGACCCGTCAAGCGGGACAGACGCACGCATTCGTCTGTGCGTCATTCCGCATAGACGTCACTTTTCAAAATAAAACATCTTTAGACTGGTAATCAATAAAAAAAAAAAAAAAAAAGAAAGTCAAATGTTCTGTGCTGTCTGGTACCTAATGTCCCGCGACCCGGTGGTTGGGGACCACTTGACATAGACGGATGTCAGTGGTAAAAAAAAATAAAAAAATAAAAACTAAATTAGAAAGTTGTCTTCAGTATGACAATTCTTGTTTTTACATACTTGGTAGTTCATAATTTCCTATTTCATGTCTTCATTAATGCACTTCATGTTCTGAGTTCATAAAAAAAAATGTCCTGTAAATAATTCCTTTACTATTGTGATCAAAAGCATTGAATCTCAATTCTGAGGCTGTTCTGTAAAAATTCATTCATACACTTAAGAATATTGTACTTTCCACTTCTGAGTTGATAAAAAAACAGATACAGATAATTTAGATGGCTGAACAGATACAGATCCTCGCTCATCCCTAGTGAATACCTTCACCTCCCAGCAGTCCAAAAACAAGGCAAGAGATTTCTCCTGGTCTTGAGATGCAGCAATATTTATTTTCTGACACGCTGTGGTGTATACTTTACAAAAGTTGCCAGACTGACAATTTACCGCTAACCTTTTCCTACGCTCTGTTTGCATTCACTTACTTTCCCGCAGCTCACTCTATTACTCACTCAACCGCATAAGCATGACAGGCTGTCCTGTTCAGGAGCCGCTGGTATGCCGCTCAAACGTTCACTTCCAGACAAATGAATCCATTTTACAGCATCGCTCTTCTTCCTCTCACCCGTCTTCCACCTCATCTGCAATGTGGGAATTTTTTTTTTTTTTTTTTTTTTAAATGATCAGAGATTACGAATCTATTTTTTTTTTTTTTTTTTCTTTTTCGTGGTTCACCTGTCTCAGTTTCTAGGTGTTAATACGTCACGCTGTCAAGCACTTACCATGACGTCATTCGCTCGTGGGATAGACCCTTAGGTGGCATTCTTACCTGCGTTCTTTATAAATAAGACCATTTAATTAGTCATCTTACTGGACCCGGACACTTTAGCCCTCAGGTTTAAGTCTAACTCTCTTTAAATCACTGCGGAGGCTCTCTGTTGACTTGCTTGCTCACTTTGTTTGGCCTTGGTGACATGACATCATGCTAATAGCCCGCTGTCTCAAATCCACATCAGTGACCATCTTCCTCTCTGTCTCTCTGGGCTTCTGTGTGAACAGTAACACAACTCACCACAGACTGTGTGTAACCAGCTGATCACATGTATTGGTACGTGTGATTTACACAGGAACTCTTTGAATCGAATACAAATAATATGTAAAACC
>CM023621.1:1755392-1910392 GCA_013358685.1 Antennarius maculatus | reverse complement strand
TTTGTTGATTTTCTTTCTTGACAAGTGGACTGGACTAATGATCTAAAAAATACATATTTTGCTCATGATGGTTGGTTGTATATTATTGATGTTCGGTTGACTGTGATATTGTCCAAGGTGTTGAGGATTCAGTTTGTTGGGCTAGGGCTGGGGGGGAGGAAGAACAAACAATGAATTAAGACTGAGGGGCAACACGATTCCTCTAAATTCTCCGACATCCAGAGTGTCAAAGGATCAAGCCGAACCGAGGCAGGAGGTGAAGAAGGGGCCCATATTTCACCATATTTTAATCCATAATAGATATTGTATTTATTCGTGCTCAAACATTTTAAAAACCATGCAGTTTAATGACTTCCAATTTATCTAAATGCTGGCAAATCCTGGCATCAATTTGCTTCTATTGAAGACTGATGCTCAACATGTGTTTAGTGTAATTAGATGAGCTTGAAGAAAACCTTTTATGTGTTGAAACACATGTTTGCACATGTGAAATCCATCAAGCTCACTGCAGGTAGCTGAAAGAAAAGTGTCTGATGTTCGTGCATTGCTAAATAGGAAGTACAGTTACTGAGATTTCAATAATTATGTCTGATGAGCTGAAAGCCTTACAGTTAAAACTGCCTGTGACTTTCATGGAGACAAAGCTCAGTTTGTAAAAAATAAACAGTAAATTAGAGAAACAGAGCTTGTGACAAACTGAGGAAACATATCTCGGCCTTGAAGCAGAGGATTGAAGGTGTGAAAGAGAAATCTTCTTCTCCTTTCAGCTTTTCCCATCAGGGGTCGCCACAGCGAAACAGTCGCCTCCATCGAACCACGTCTTCTCACAAACATAATTGTATAATTTATGTGGTTAGACAGCACTGTTCAAATGTGTCCGGTTTGAAATGTACTTTTAAATTACCATATTAGAAAAGTGCAATGTCGTATATTAGGTTGTCCATCCATCCATTTTCTTATGGACAAAATGATCATAATCATTTCATCTACAACCACTTTTCTGCCTTGCTTTGTCACCAGTCTGCTGTAGCCTATCCCGGCCGGCTATAACATCCAAGGCAGGGTGCCGGCCTTATTGCATTTTCATTCTATGCAATTAACTCTTTTCTGTGCCTCTATGTGGTAGCTGTGGCTGGAAGGCATTCAATTTTCTAGCTGACCATCCATGCTTCCGTCCATCCCAATCTTGTGATATTGGGAATGCCTCCAGGGTTAGGAGAACAGCACAGGGGCAAAAAGAATGCAGCGTGGTTATATTAAGGTGTCAGTGCCTACATTGACCATTCACAACCTATTCTATGGTTTTTAAGGCTCTATTTGACAATTAGCAATGTCAGTAATTTTTTTTTTTAATTGATTTTATATCAGTCATCCACGGTGTTTTCAAATTTTCAATTTCCAGTGAGTCTCTTGGAATTATGCCCACTGGCTTGAAAATAACCGACAGCAAAGTGGTTTTTGCCGTCGGTTATTATTCACATTTTTTCTATCAGTTGGGGAAAAAGAAGGGGATATAAGAGAGCAGTCACAATAATTTATAATAATTAAGTAATCACGATTAATAACTTTAGAGGAAGATAAAACAAATGCTAATGTATTGCTGATTCACAGTAACATAAGATGTTTTTTTTGAGTTTCAAAGAAAAGAGCTTTTCATGTTGACAATAAAAAAATTACTGGCAGAAAATCATTTTGATGAAAAAGCAATGATGAACTATTGGGCAGTTTATCTGCATGTCCATCATATATCTGTCTGGTATAGTGCAGATGTCACTAATACGCGCCAGTGTTACGAACGTAAATTAAAATGTGAAGGCATCAAATTGTGAGAACATGAAATGCTGGTTCTAACCCTGAGTAAATACAGTATGCAACAGGAGGATTTGGCAACAGAAAAAAAATCAATTCCAGCATTTTTCTATTTCGTTCAGGTCTTTAGCTGCAGTATTATCTGATGGCGTTCTGCTTTAACCAACATGGTCTGATTTGGTACGCCATGTTGATAAGAAGCTCGGCTGATTGGGTCTGTATCTGCACAGAAAGCAAGAAAATAGTTTACCAGCTTAATTCAATGATACAGAATGAAACTATTAACCTTGATTTGAAACATTTCTGCTCCTGCTTTCTTCGGCATGATATTTTTCCTCCAATGGTGAGATTTTAAATATGCAACTGCTTCCAACATTGTCTATTAAAATGAACATTTGTTCAGGAATAGAATGACTCTTTAAATAAAATAAAAATGGATGGGCCTTCCTCCCGTATATCGTAAGGGAACCTGTGATGTCATTGTGAACTTACATGCACAGCCGGTTGTAATATAAGCTGTTCAGTAATGTGTTCTGTTTTTACTGCTTGAATCCCATCAGTGTTCATGTTGCACCGTTCACACTGGAACAAGACAGCCTCTTAAACCAAGCAGAAACCTATCAATGGCATCACAAGTTGTCATAATAATGTGTACCCAGCGGATAATAGCTCCCCTAGCAGGTGTATATATATTTAGAGAGCACGACTCTAGCACTATTTGGTCATTAAAAGACTTTCCAGGCTCACTCTTTAATTTTTTATACAAGATCACTGCTGCATATGTAAAAAAAAAAAAAAACGTGAGATCCACATTGCTGTAAGCACTATGACTGTCCTTGTCTAGACCTTTATAAGGAGTATGCAGATGTGGAAGGGGGAACAAATGAGGCTTAACTGGAGTGCTCCAGTTTGATGGGATAAGGAAAAGCATTTTTATTCCAGATGACGATAAAAGGTGTGTGTGTGTGTGTGTGTGTGTGTGTGTGTGTGTGTGTGTGTGTGTGTGTGTGTGTGTGTGTGTTTTAGAAAATGGCGTACAGAGGCTGGGCTGAAACATAATGGCATGGGGTCCTCATGTTCCTTTGATTTCTGTGTTTAACAGGGAATATTTTACCCCTGCAGCAGCTTAATCCAATCAGATGTGCAAGATATATATATATATATATATATATATATATATATATATATATATATATATATATATATATATATATATATATATATATATATATATATATATATATATATATATATATATATATATATATATATATATATATAAACAAAAACGTAAGAAATAATAAATTAAATCCGACTTCTATATAATTAGCTTCTTTATTTCCGCTGTGGAATTTAATAATCTCCTTTACAGCACTAAACACAAATGGGTCAAAGTGTATGGCGCATTTAAATAGAGGTTAAACCACATTCTTGTAATTAATTGTCAAAGTAATTTAACTTTGTCTGCCAATTATAACTATAAGAAAAAGGTGGGGAGAGGTTTCAGGAATGTCCCACATCTGTCTGTTTGTCCATCTGTTATGTTTCCCTCAGCAAATAACTACTCTATTTAATTTTTTTTTTTTACAGAATAGCAACCACACATATTATGAAGTAAGATTATTTATATATTTTTGTAGTTTTTTTTTTTATTTTTCATGTTTGTTTCACAGCCTTCCTCCAGCGACGGGAACCAGCATGCAAATTGCACAAAAACTAATGGCAAAAGGCTGTTTGAGTGCAAAGGCTGACATATACAATGAGACGTGTGAGTGTCCCAGTTAGAGAAGAACATTTTGATACAATGTGACCCTGAAGAAGTTTGTATTACCATCATCTGGAGGCACCAGCAGAGCCTGGAAATGGAAACAAACTAAAAAAAAAAAGGAAAGAAAAAAAATATAATAACATTTTCCAAAATATTTGCAAAGGATTTCACTAACAACGTCAGGAAGAGATCACCTAAGAGAGACCCACAGAATAACTTTTCTGCAGGATTTTTCGTTTTTAATTTTTTAGCTTTCCTTCATCAACACAACTTTTTTTTTTTTTGAAGAGAACATATTAAAAATTGATTCCCCTTCCTTTCAAGTTGAAATTCTTTTGTGCTTCCCCATCACATGCAGAGGCACAAGATTCAGCGCCTGATGAACTTCCTGCTTGACTGAACTCAATAGGTCTGAAAGTGAAATGGGTCTTCATATCAAAGCCTGCAAAATCACCCCCCCCCCATCTTTTTTGAACAAGTTTGTCATTGAAGTAAAGCTGATTTATCTCATGCGTTTTCATCAAGAGCCACTCTCAGCCATGGCCAATCAAAGACCATCACTCATTTGGATTCTGTCCTTGATACTTCTGATCTGTTTGTGTAATCAATATGTCACTAATACAGTGTCCTTCTGTACTTCTTACTACCTCTCTACTTTTCTCTTTTACCCCCTTCAGGGCAGTTCCTCTGGGTGAATGGTTCAGCCTTTGGGGGCCCCTGGGTGCTCAGTCCTTGGTTGCGAGGCAGTCAGGGTCCCTGTAGTTTGGACATGGCTGTGTTCCTCCATCCCAAGCAAAGTGGTCAGTACACCATATCGCTGATAGAGAGAGACAAACCTCCTCTTGCCCTCTTCTCCACTGACACACTGCCACGCATCACAGGGTAAGCACTTGTTTCATGCATGTATTGTGTGCTAAAACAGGAAAATAGCATTGATTTGAAGGAGAATGAGCATCCATGAAGAAAACATGAGGTCCATAATTTTCTGGTCTGTCTGCCAATGACTAGAAAAATATCACGGTGTCACTGACTGTGGGTAACTGTGACAGCATTTATTTTCTATTTTGAGGTTATTTACTGAAGAAGTAATTGACACAAACATCTGATTGGCCCAGAATATCAATAAGTCATTGGTGACAGTATAAAATGATGTCTGTCGTGGGCATTGATTTGTGTGTTCCCTTTGTTAAGCCAGGTGATCGGCTTGGTTTGTTTGTCTCTTTGTTAGCAGAATTTCACAAATTTCCCCACTGTGGGACGATAAAGGATTATTATTATTATTATTATTATTATTATTATTATTATTATTATTTAAAAACAAAATGAATTAAATTTGTATTCTAAATTTATGTCTTACATATGAACATCTTGACAGAATGTTCTTAAAACTTGTTGGAAGATTTTAACCTAAGCCAAAAATCCAACTGTTGAAATTTGGAGTTTTATATGAAACGATAGATACATGGATTTTAATTCACCTCCTCTATCAAAACCCTGAGGGCAACCATTTTTATTTTTTTTTTAATGGAGACTATGTCTAGTGGGAATTTGGACGCTTTAATTTACTTCCAAGGGGCTTTTGGGCTTCAGTGGACGTTGGTGATCTATTGGGTGTCTTTCTCATTAAAAATAAGCTCTACTTCAATTAACTGACAATGACAGAATACTTTTTTTAAAAATAAATGCTATCCTTTAATAAGCAATGATATCACATACAGTATAATTGTCACCGTTTATTAGTTTTACATTGTGTTATTAGCTGTGAATGTATATTATTCACTCCGTACCAGATAAAATTGTTTCCATTTAGCTACTTTAACCACAGCAACTGTGCACAACAAGGGGTTTTGTAGTTATGAAACAATTATTTTTCACTAGTTCAGAGTATGGCTCAACTCAATGCATGTCAGCGATGTGTGCAGGATCAAACTGACTGAAATGTAAATCAGTCAACTTCTGTTTTGTTTAGAACATAGTGAGTTTAGCAGTTTCAGCAGCAGCCATCTATCCCAAGAGAAAAAAAACAGTGAACAAGCAGGTGAGACGGAGAAAGATGGACATAAAGAAATGAAGAAAAGCAGAGGAAATGAAAGAGAGAAAGCTTGAGGATTATTCATAGAGAAAGAAAGAGAGCGAGAAAGGGAGAGTTACGCCTGACGGTACTGTATGAGAAAGTTGGGTTGGGTCAGGAGGAAAGAACATTTAAAACATGCATAATTTGTTTTTTGCAGCAGCAGCTGGGCAACAATTAGCAGCTTTTGCATGCTCGTGAACCTTTCTGTATGACTAATAATTAACGTAAGGGCCACGCTCCTCTCTTTGTGCCTGTTCAGTGAGAGGCTTTGCAGGAGATGCGTGTCTGGCGCTGGGAGCAGCAGACCGGGCTAATTCTCCATTCAAAGCCTGCCCTCTTGACTACTTTGTATGTGTGGTCATGTCTGTGCATCTTTAGCTTCTATTAGCATTGCTGTGCTTCTACATGTGTACTGTAGGACATCAGATTACACAGATCAACACTTGGTGTTGCTATCGACATGTTTCACGCTGTGGGTAAACCCTTTAGAGCATTGGCTTCAGAAGAATTCATTCTTCATGTACCGGCCCGTCTTTCTCTTGCTTTTTTTTGTGTGTGTGTATGATTACACAAATCACGTCACTATGAGGAGGTATCGCAGGGATGCGATCATTACAAGTGTGGAGGATAATAGCGAGCGTCTCGGTGTTCTCATTTGTAGTCAGGGGCTGTCATCTACCCACACCATCTCTCCCCGCTCAGAGACTCGTTCAGTCACACTCCTCACATTTCTATTCCAATGGGAAGTCACTCATATCATACTGTACAAAAGGAGGGCAAAAACAAAGGCAGGAAGAGCCCCCCTCCACCACTGCTACAGTCAGTCAGTTTACTAATTGGACACACAAGTTCTTGCTTTCAAATTTTTAATCCTGTGTTGTGACATGTTTGGCCAGGACATTCAGCACAAGGTTAGCCAACAGGGACACAAAACATCATTGGTCCTCTTTAGTCCAATGGTAGATTAAAATTTATCATTCGTTTTTCAATTAACCTTTGTCATAAAACGACTCATCTGTTGGACCGGAGACAGCAGCCAGGTCCACATCAAACAATATTATCCTCATCGCCAGTATCTTCAAGCTGCAGTTGGAATAATGAGATGCTCTTGTCAAGAGTTGCCCACGCACTGTTGCATTAGTAATAATTCAAATCTGCTACTGCTATTTACTGTAACAGTAACGTAATTAATGCAATTTAAAAATGAATTAGAGACAGCTCAGTAAATTCTGGTGCTCTTTTGATTTAAAAATGTTTCTGTCTCATTACCCAGTCCTCAAACAAGAAACCTTTAAATAACCATCCTCGCTCCACCGCAACCATCAGGTGCACAGAGAGCGTTTGCTTTGAAAGCTAGGACCACTGACTGTGTTGCATTAATGTTACATCACTTCTGATGGAATTATCCACAACACCTCTGAGTTAATAATCAATGGCTGATGCTAATTCTCACAACAATAGCTATGCTGCATAGGGTAAAATAAAAATATGATTCCACCAGATACATGCTTTTTCATGGCTGCATTACCATTCAACTAAAAATGATATGAATGAGGGGCATCCCATAATCCATTTTTGATGGAAACACCATGAGGCTGCATAGAGATTGAGACAGGCAGGAAGTCAGATACAGGAACTGCACATCACCATAAACCATTTTTCCACAGTATGCAGCCTCCTTATTAGTCCTAAAGGGAACAAAAGCCAAATAAAAGCCAAATACCTTTAACTTCATCAGTGCTCCGTTGGATAGGAAGTCATGCAGAGTACAGAAAAAAAAAGTTTAGAGTCATTAGAGGGACAAAATGTCACCGCTGAAACAAAAAGTCCAAGTTGTTACCTGCTATGTGCAATGAGTTTACCAGTTGCATTGGATATTAACCAGATACTACCAGCTCTCAAATGTAAAACATCAAAATATTATAGTATGAGGATGAATCTTACATTAACAGGAGGCTAATACAAACAAATCATTGATACATACAGTATATTTCAACCTATTTCTGTAAATATTATGAATCTAAATTAAATGAGATTAAAAAAAATTGAGTGAAGGTATGAAACAAAGATAACGTGAGGACAAAACAGAAATGAAAGGTGTGCAACATATAAATATCAAATAACTCGGTGTGCAAGTTGGGTTTTTTACCTGTTTTTATTTTACAGTCTACACCTTTAACTTATTGGGCAACCAATCCAAAGCTAAGGGACAGATTTTCATTCAGTGAGGTCCATGAAGTATATAAACTAATAAATACTGAACATTTTTGACTCCACAAAGCAAGAATTTATATTTTAAAATAATTCTACTCTTTACAGGAGGCTGATCCATGTGTTGAAAGTATTCTACCAGTGTTTTTGGAAAGGTTGTAATTAGTGTTTTCACCATTTTTTTTTACGACAGATAATATCAGAAGTACAGTGCAGTCCAGCTGTGATGAAGAAAATCATATCTCTTCCTTTTTTTGACACCATTAACTTCAATTGTGCTTGTATATGATGTAGAAGCAACTAGATTATGCAGTCTAAGTAGAGAGGAGATGGATAAAGTATTCCACCCATCACTGAGTGAAGGTTATTAAAGTCTCATTATGTTCTACAGAATATGTCTGCTGTAGGTAGACTTTTTTTTTTTTCATTACATCTTTCCTCAAAGTTCTTTTCTTAGATTCCATCATACAGTACATATACCTGAGGGAAGCATATTTCAGAATTTGAACAGAAGCAGTGAAGGACTTGACTCATCAAACACCATCAGCATCCCAAGTGTCTCCATCAGCACTGAGCTGTGTGCATCTATTCATAGAGGGAATGAGTTCCGCCTGCACATGAGTTGTGCGTGTTGGTATAGCCTTTACACATTCATGGTTAAGATGTCTTATTTTGCACCGGGTGGTGGTAAATAATCGGGGTACTCTTGTTTTGTGAGCAAGCTGGCAGAAGCAGTGAGAGACTAATGCATCACACCGCGGCTACATTTCATCAAAGGAATACTTTATGCCTTGTTGAAATGCTCCCTCCCTCCCTCCTCATCCATTACACACACGCATGCTATAATGCACTTCATATATTACATGTTAGTGCATTCATTAATTTGAAATTCATATTCATTCATTTATCTACCAACCGCTTCATCCACTGTAGCGGGTCGCGGGGAGCTGGAGCCCATCCCAGCTGACTTAGGGCGTGAAGCGGGGACGCCAGTACACCGCAGTAAATTAATATTATATATGCAAAATGGCCTCAAATTTCACGGAGCATTAATGGAAGACTGGGTGAAATGAGTATATGTATCATAACCGTCCAGGGTGAAAATGCAGCCATGCGTTGGTATGCTGGTCGTCATTTAGAGCAGGGGAGCAGCGACATCTAAGAGCCCATCCACATCACGTAGCTCATGTAGCGTGGGGGAGGGAAGCCTCAAAGGAGACAAATGTTAATCATAGATTTTGACAGGGGACCAACAGTATGGCAAATCATATATAATATAATGTTACATCCTCTCCCACATATACCTGCATATTAAAGTCGTGGTTCAGCAGTCACTGCCTGTTACACTATGTACTTTAAAGTTACATCCCACCACCAAGAATTTTTTTTAAACTTCTTCGTCTCTTTTTATTCTCTCTTTTCCCTCCTGTCTTCTTTTATATTCCAGAACAATAACTCCTGCACACACACACACACACACACACACACACACACACACACAACAATCATCCCCTCACTTTCTTTTTATACGTACAGTTCTTACATAAAGTTAATGTTTTGTCTGTTTGTCACTCAGGGATATTGTGACCTTCTGTGTCGGTGTCTGTCACAAAGATTACATAATAAAGTGCTCCATCAAATGAAGTAGTGGGAGGACGGCTCTCAGGTCAGAACAGACTCAGATAATGTTGGTTCAGATCTGGGTGAACGGTCCAATCCAGGATTTATTTATTTGTTTGTTTCCATTGCCAGGTGTGCTGTTTGTGTATGCATGTGCAGTATATTTGGTTTTTCTGTTGTTGTTTTTTTTCTAATGAGATAATTTATAGAGAAAAAAATAAGTGTATTGCTTGTGTATGCAATTATTATTCTACCAACTGAACCCAATCACCATCAAAACATGGCTACGTGCATTTGCTCTCTTCCAAATGTTTGAAGTATTCCTGCTGAAGTATAATAAAACCAAATTGTAGATTAAGTCATGTTTGTGACAATAAGAATAATAAGAATCAGAATAATAATAATAATCACAATACTAATAATAAGAATCAGCATCCACTGTGTATGATGCAGGTTTGAAAACATTATTTCAACTTTTATTCGTCCAAGAACTACGTTTTATTTTGACAAACATGTTGCTATGACTTCATTTAGTTTATGTTAAAGCAAAATATTTTTTCCCAGTGAGTGGAACACCTTTCGAGTTTCATTCTTTGATTATTAAATTAGACTGTATAATGGTGCAGTGATACTGAACAGCTGTGGACTCAGGTTGAGTCTGTTAACTCTATCTGAAGGCAGAGAGCCCAGTCCTTTGATTTCACAAGTTATTGGATGAAGAGGCTTTTTTTATGCAATAAAAAACACTTTGGTAAAGAATATATTATTTTATATTTGAAGTCTTTTTTCCCCCCCTCAAGCTGTTAAGCTTCATCTTAGCTTGCAAACAGGAGCTTCAAAGTAAATGTAAAAATGTAAATTTAATTAGCTAACATCTCCTAACACACTGCAGCTGAATGGTGTATTTACACACCACTCTACTTGTGTCACAGGGTTGAATCATTTAGGTTGAAACATCTCTTACATCCAAGAGCAGCTTAAAATATCCGTTTGTCTCGTTCCCACATATTACCTCACAGTAAAATACTTCATTAAACAGGAGTGATCATCCCAATAGAGGCTTTCAAACATTTTTTTTTCCAGTTCTAGATTACTCCCCTCAAGGATCCTTTAATGGGTAAAGTAGTGCATTCATCTCCATCAGGCTGCAACAACTCCTCCACCTCTTGACCTTGTGCTAGCCAGAGCTGACCCCAGTTGTGGCTGCACCACTGATACATTAGTCACTTTCTGGATCTGCATGCTCTGCAACTACAAACTATGTCTTATAGAAGAAATGAACCTTATAATTTTCTACTTTCTGCCAAAACCTTCAGAACATATCCAACATAGAGAGAAATATAGTCACTGTGTCTAAATCCAAAATATTTTCATGTGTTGGCTTTATCTTTACATGGTTAGATGTCTAAGAAATTAATTGTCAGTGTTTTGCATGTTCTTTCAGTAGAAAGCAATATAGTAATCCCTTTGAAATTTACCATTAATTTGTGTGGAAATGTAATGAAGCATGAATTGAAACACTCGAGTACTTTTCCATCTTCCATCTTTTCATCACATTCAGGACATTAGGTGTGAGTAACTGCCAAAACTACTTAAGACTTTTGCATTTTTCATTGCCATGTTTTTATTAGGGTTTACCAGACAATTATTTCATTAAAAAAACTAATCCCATTGTATGATCCATCAGGATACATCCATCCATCCATCCATCCATCCATCCATCCATCCATCCATCCATCCATCCATCCATCCATCCATCCATCCATCCATCCATCCATCCATCCATCCATCCATCCATCCATCCATCCATCCATCCATCCATCCATCTTCTACCACTTATCTCTGGTCGGGTCTTGGAAGCAACAATCTGACAGAATACCCAGACTTCCCTCTCACCAGACACCTCCAACAACCCTTACAGAGGGATCTTGAGACATAGTCTCTCCAGCATGTCTTGGGTCTTTCCAGAGTCCTCCTCCCAGCAGAACATGCCCGGAACACTTCCTCGGGGAGGCACACCCCAGCCAACTCAGCTGGACCCTCTCGTATGGAGGGGCAGTGGCTCCGATTACCTCCCTGCTGACTGAGCTCCTCACCCTATCTCTAAAGGGTCAGCAGTCTCTCCACAGAGGAAACTCCACTGATTGTATCCAGGATCTTGTCTTTTACTTGACAGTGGAGGGAGTTGAAGACCACACTGACAGAGGGTTATACCACACATTCCCAACAGACCCTCAAGACATGCTTGGTCATGTCGAGTCTGTCAAGCCCCTACTCCACTAGCAGATGGACGTTCCTGTGTTTGTGACTAACACAAACTGTGACTATCAAAGAAGTCCAATAACAGAAGACCACTCCTGATCGCATGGGGGAGGCTATTCCTCCCAACTTCTTCCCAACTGTCCAGGTCCCAAGAATAATAATGGAGTTTCCAGTCAGAGCACTATTCACGTACCTCTCTCAGGAACTCCAAGAAGGCTGAGTACTCTACTACCATTTGGCCTGTGGGCCCAAACAATGAGACACCTGTCCGCGACCCAAAGTTGCAGGGAAGTGACCCTATAATTCACAGGAGTAAACTCCAACACATGCGCGCTGAGCTGTAGGGTTATAAGTAAACCCACAACAGGCTGCTGACTTTCACCTTGGAAAACTCCAGAGAAGTGGAGAGACTAGCGCCTTTTGGGGGTTTGGTTCCAGAGCCCGAGCTATGGGTGGAGGTGAGCCTGAGTATTCTAGTCCCTACCTGACAACCTCCTTCACAAGCTCTGGCTTGACAGACAGACAGACAGACAGACAGACAGAGTTAGTTAGTCAGTCAGTCTCTTAGTCTGGCCCACCACCCATTGCCTGTTTACCATGGGAGACCCAATGAAGAGCATAAAACCCCCGAACAGCATAGCCCCTAGAGTCATTCGAGTACTCAAACTCCCCCACCACAATAAAGTGGCATCCCCCTCGAACTGGAATTTACTGGAATTTACTTATTTGAATTGCTGTTTAAAATTGTGTTAATGTGAATGAAGTAACAGATTGAATACATGTTACATAAAGGTCTGACTTTGTGGCTGATAATTACACACAGCCACATCTCAAACATTAAACTTTCTTTACTACCCATCTTTCTTACATGGATCATCCTCTGATACACACATTGACAAAAATCATCTTTTTCTCTGCCTCAACAAAATATTATCACAGCATGTCTTTAGTGCTTTGTCGGTGCATTCAGATGGGACTTCAAAAAAGTTTCAAAAATGAGATGTTTGAGCCTCATATAGACTCTTGAGGGGAGAGGGAAAACAGCCCAGCCACAGACGAGTTAAATCTTGTCATCTTCATCATGCATACACCACAATCCTCTCCTTCTCATGCACACCGTCTTCATCTTTCCTCCTCTTCTCCACAGAAAAGATATGGTGGTTTTTATTTCCACCCTCCTCCTTTGTTCATATATAGGCCTTCCTTCTCGTCTAAGAACATCTAATCATATTTCCCCATGGTTGCATTGTGTGCTACTGACTGCTGAAGTTTTACACAGGAGTAGAGGAAGGTGAAATTTGGGGAAAAGCATCAGTGGCCTAGTTCTTATAACAACACAGAATTTCAGTTTTCATCTATGGCAGAAACGCTTGGAAATTCCAAGCAGCGGCATAAAAAGCTTAGTGCCTAATTCACAAAAGGCTTTTGCTGTGATGCACATTTTGCATCAAAGCAACTGCTGAGATGGAGATTGTGCTTTTCCTTCCTGTTTGCTCTCCTCTCCCTTGCGGCTTCTGTCATGAAGCGTATGTCTCAGGTAATAATGACTATGCAGAGTTACTTCATGGACAAAAAAGTAGAGAGAAAAAAAAATACATGGCCATGTTTCGGTGTTCAAATGCAGAATTAACTACCTATAAAACTTTAATTAGAAATCTTGTTGTGATTACTAGAACAAAGCTCCTGTCAATGTGTTTGTGTACTCTGTATTCAGTGCTACATTTCATCAGGACTGGATTTGCTGGGTCAAATGTGTAATAATAATAATAATAATAATAATAATCATAATAATAATAATAACAATAATAATAATAATACCCTGAAAATAAGAAATCTATTTTCTTTCTTAAGATAGAAGACAGTGGTATTCTGTTATTTCTGCCATGTTCCAAGGTTTCTACACTAACTCAGAAGAGTCACTCCAAACTCTGTTCCAGTAATGAATCCATAAAGGGACCACAATTTACACAGAGGCACCAACCATATGTTCTCTACGCCTATGCATGTTTCCTCATTCAGTTAGAAATTAAATACATCTCACCAATCATTACATGCTTAACATTGGTCCATTGGTTTTGAGTAAAGACAAATGTAACTAGAACCAATGCAGTCAGAGACTGCAACATCCCACGACACCCCTGAATTCAAAATTTTACCCTGACCTACTTGCATAGGTTAAATCAGTTGCTTAAAGCAGTAGCTTTGATCTACGGTCTTAGTCACACTGGCCTTGTCCCTCGTCTTTCTATCTTATCCAGTTTCTGAGTGTACGAAAGTTGAAATTTGACCTTGACTTTGTTTTTTCAAGGTCAAGGTCACTGATGGACAAACTAACGGACGAAAGGACACGATGACAACATACATCACCACTTTGAAGCGTGATGTAATTAAATCTGTTCTGCAAATTATGCCTTCAAGTACACTGAATCTGAGAAGTTGTTCCATACATTATCTTAATTATTGTTACTTTCATCTTAATCTGGTGAACAAGCAATGGTACGTAATCTCTTATTTAACTTTTCTTCATAGAAGACAGACAATTACAAGCAAATAGTCATTATTATAACATACACAACAGTTTATATAGAGCAAAAAAAACAAGAACAAAGATAAAATTCATTGAAATACCTTAGTTTCTCTATTAGTACTGTCTGCATATGGTGACCCAAAAAAGGTTGAGCGAGTCCCAAATTAAAAGGAGTTCTCTTGAGTCCTGTTACATTTGTCTTAAAAAAAAGGAAACTGACTTGAAACTGACTCGTTTTTGTTTAGAGTCTAACAAAACATGTCAGCTCATCTGTTGTGGTGTAACGGCCATTGGTGCTGCTATCTCCTTAGTCTGCATGCACATATTTTTCAATACTTGCTGAGAGAAATTTAATCTCCAGACAGATTGATAACCAACTCTGGGGGTATATGGAGTAGTCATTTATATATAAACAAAAATTTCTTGCTATAGTTTTAACAATTCATTTGTATCCTTTTCCTGCACAGCGCAGGAGAAGGATGCAGTTCTATTGCTGTAAATTTGATTAAGACACACAAATGGTGAAGTGTATTGTGACAATAAAACACCAGGATAAAAATGTTGATTTATAATGATGAAGTTGCTATCCCATCTTCAATTTGGAGAGTAATTGTAACCTCTAGTCCTGCATTACAACCTGGATGAATAAATATAAACCCTCTATAAATTCAGTGTAGGTGAGATTAACATTGGTCAATCTCATTTCATTATGAGAGACTGGCAGTACTGCCACACAGAGAGATGTTTTTAATCTTGGCAATACAGGTTTTATGCAATCCATCACACACAATTTCAGTTTCTTTAGTTTCAGTCTATCCTGACCATAACTTTCTTCTCATTTGTTAGAATACTAGTATTGATTAGTCTTACTCAAAGCGCTAGTATCAGATATGAATTCCTGAGCTCGGTGAATAGCATCTTCATTTTGCCATGAAATTGTGAAAATTAAGAGTTTAACACCATTGCTCATATCACAGCAGAAATGTAAGAAAATTAGAATTAAAAAAAAACAACAACAAAAAAAACAACGCTCTAACCTTGGGACTGGAGACATGACAGACTGAATAAATATTCCAGTATCAGATGTATATGGAACATTTTGACACAGAATAAATATCTACCCTTTGAAAGAAGTTTGCTTTAGCAACACTGAATAATTTATCTGCAGCTTCAGATCTAATCAGAAAGTCTTTACTCAAGAGTTACACTGAAGTGGCTGGAAAGCTCAAGACAAGCATTGAAGTTGAGTCAAAAATCTTTTTTTTTTTTTATGGTTATCGTGTATATCTGATTAATCTGGACAATCATCCCAACATAACATATCAACAAAACTATACTAAATAGTACACATCTTTCTGATGTAATACTGTATTACATTGTCCTACTGGAAGACCTTTCTAGATACATTTCTCTTGAGAATACATATAGACCAGTTAGACAGTCTTCATGAAAGAGGTTAAAAGATGTTGGACTTTCTATCCAGAATCGGTCTAGCGTGCACAAAAAGTGAATTTAATCCTAGGTGGTGGCTGTGTACATGTTTTGTCATCAGATCTGATTGTCTCTGCAGAAGTCTGTCTTGGTTCTTTTGTTTTCTCCGAAATTTGAAATAGATGCACATAAAAATATTGCCTCAAGCAAAGTTTCCTTGTCTTAACCATCCATTGAAAAGCAGTTCTGTTACTAATGTTTTAGTTAGAAAGACGTATTGAGCTCTCAAATGAGTTTTGAAATAACATTTATTAAATGATTGTCAAATATATATATATTAAGTAAAACTAAATTCTTACATGTGATCCGACATGCGTAAATTCATCCAAATGAAAATGAATGACCAAAAAAAAGTAATTTACAGTACCTGCTATGTATACATTTATTTTATTTATTTATTTATTTATTTTCGTAGAATAATATAAGCAGATAGAAATGAGTAAGCCTGCAGAGAAGCACACAAATAGATCAGCTCAGGAAAGGAAAATGTAATCATCGTCTCTTGTGTCATGTGTCAAGTATATCCATTAATGCATATCTATAGGGCCGGTTTGCTAACGTGTCCTTGAACAATCAAAAGAGACAATTTATCCAAGTTTGTTAGTTAGCAATGTTAAAACATGCAGTTCAGGCAGACAATCATGTAAATCAAGCCATCATTTCCCTGGGAGACTTGGTGCCGGGTGGCTGACACACTTTCACAGGGGAACCAAGGCTTATGGGGAACCAATCGAAACGCAGATGGTGTCATGTTTCAATTGCCTTAGTACTTCATAATGATATGCATTCACTAAAGACAAGGCAGTCTCTGTATTCAAATGAATCAGCCCACCAATCGAAGAACAATCATGATAGACATTATTTGACCAAAAGTAAGACAATCACCTGTAGATTTTAATTCAATGAAGAGCAAAACTGGAAATCAGCATCTATTCACACATGCAACAAACCGTGAAACATGCTGGTTTTGGCAAACAGCCAGGAAGCAGATGTTCTGTGATCCATCCGAAACACCAGGAGGCTGAACGTACACGTCTTCATACAGAGAGGAGGTGAATAATGGATGAACCTTCAGTCCTTCTGGTGTCCACTCCCTGGGCGCCTTTGCAAAATGACGTTTCTGATTCACGATGGACATGGTTTGGTAATCATAACTGCACAGTCAATTACAGTTCAGAAAACACCATGAGGGGACCGCTTGATCATTCACCTTTTTGTTTTGCAATTTTCGAAAATGTCTTTTTCTCCATCTGCCGAGCAGGAATTTGATCCCTTGTTTTGTCGGAGCATTCCAGATGTATAATTACCTCCGATCAGGCCGTCCTCCTATCGGCTTTACCATCTGGTAGAATGGCTCTTTGCTTATCGAGGTGCCTCAGAGGGCCACTACAGGACAGATGAGAGGTCGTGCTTCCAAAACCAGCTAAACTTACATTAAAGAGGAGAAAGAGGGTCTTTGCAGGATGATCACACCGTTATTACAATCTCTGCATGCGTCCATAACAAGAAAAAGGCAGTCACAGACCGCAAAACCCCATGACACCTCTGAATCCAAAATTTAACCCTTGACCTACTTGCATACGTCAAAGATCAAAGCTAGTGCTCTGACCTACTTTAATAGATCAAAGCAGTAGCTTTGATCTACGGTCTTACTCATACTGGCCTTCTCCCTCGTCTTTCTATCTTATCTGGTTCCTGGGTGTACAGAAGTTGAAATTTGACCTTGACATAGCTTTCTCAAGGTCAATGTCATCATCTTGTTTTCATCACCTTTGTCGCCCGAGTTGTGTTTTTTTTTTGTTTCATCTTTCTATCTGCAACGGTTTGCGAAGATATTTGGTGGACTAACTAACTAACTAACTAACTAACTAACTAACTAACTAACTAACTAACTAACTAACTAACGGATGGACGAACACACAAACACTGACCATCACAATACATTAGCAGAAAATGGATGGATGAATGGATGAATAAAAAGGTATATTAAAATTCAAACATATTTGTCCTTGACCTTTCTTAGAGCAGCTGCACAAATAGTGTTGCCAAACTGTTCAAATCTGCAAATGAATAGCTTTGACTTGATTATCCCCTCCAGTTTGATAGCCTGTTGGCTCGTCTGGAACACAAAAACATGAAAAGATTGGAATTTCATATGAAACCTTTCACTCAAGATTAATATTTTCAGCAGATTTGATATGGTTGTTGATCTCCCATGACCAACTAAATGCACAGCTGTCACTGCTTATAGTTCAGGGATCTGTAGATTAATGCTGTAGCCTCACACCGACTGGAGACGGAACAGATGGTCATTATGGTCCTATCATCCTGAGGGTTACTTCCCCACGTGTAGCTGCCACTCCAGTTGTACTCACGCATATGTTCATTAACTCACTCAATTGCTCCTCCACTACACAGCCTCTGGTGTCTATTCCTCCCTGGCAGCTGCAAACATGTGCGAATAATCATCTGAGCTTTCTGACTCCAATATCAACCAATACATACACATGTATGTAACTTTAGCAGAAATTAGGTGTGCAAATTTACTATGATCAGATTATATATTTTTTTTATTCTGCGTTTGGAAACTGGCCTTGGTGTTCTTTTCTGACCATCACAATTTTCAAAGCGCATAGACAGAGATGTCTACAATAAGAACCAAGGACCCACAAGTCTGATGTGTCAATGCTGAGACTGATGAGGGACCCGTGGAGTTTGCGTGTGGAGGTAACCATGGTTACAATCAGATGATGCTGTACTTCTGCTGCCAGAGCTGCAGGTCTGGAGGCACGAGTTCAATCCTTGCCAAGAAGATGAACAAAAACTTAGCGTACACCTGAACTCTTGAACTGTTCTAGACAGGTGTGACTTAGTTGGAGTTGGAGGTAGTGTGTGTTACTGTAGGTGAACTTCAGAGATGAGACAGATATATATATATATCAACCCACCACCATAGTATAGCACCTACAGAGCGTCTTTGACTGATCTACAACATTTTTTAATTTTTTCTTTTTTAATTTTAGCGTTCTATTTTCAGACCACCTAATTTTAAAGAATTACTCAGCAAACAAAACAGATCCAAAGCTTCCTGACTGCTGCTGGAATCCCACTAGATCCAACAGTCAGATTTAATGCCAGCAGCTTGCTTTAGAAAATGCAAGAGCACATTTCAGGAATGTGTTCTGTTTGGTTTTTCATTGGAGGATTTTTTTTTTTTTTTTTTTGTTCTGTGGATGATTCCAATAAATTTTAAATACTAAAAGAGTACCTTGACAGCAGGTGACTTAGCTCAAGTCAAAGAGCACCGTAGTTTCTTTTCAGCATCATCTAAGCATTTTCAATTCATTTTCAATTTGGGGACGTTGTTTTCAGCAGAGAATAGATAACTGTGGCAAAAACCATGTAGAGTGTCAAGAAACAATGGTAGCTTCTATCTTTTTGGGCGTTCTTGGATCATTTTTTTTCTCCCTCTGGTCGATGTTACAGCATCAAATGTCTGTTTGTTCGTTTTTTTTTAAAAGCTTTACTGTAGTTGCTCCAGAGAAGCGACAGACTGCTCCACCCACTGAGAGTTTATTAAACACAAAGAAAAGAAAAAATCAGGTTCTATCAGAGAGGAGATTAACACATGGATATATGTAGAGTGGAAATGAAGAGTGTATGTAACATAGTGAGGACATGCAATCATTTTACCCACTGCTGAGCCTCCAATTAAATATAAAAAGTACAAAACAATATGGATCCGTGACCGAGTATACTGCATCCTCATAATATACGATATTGTGAGGATGTAGCACAGATTGACCTTATTGCAAAGATAGGGACTTCATAAAAAAGTAATTTTTAGTTTTTGGTGTCTTTTAAATTGTCATCATTAATTAAGAATCAAAAAAGAAAAAAAATCAAGTTGGCAGTATGACAATCTTTTCCTGCAGAGGGCGTAAATACCTGTTTTAAACACTTGCCCCTCATTTGTTTTCTAAAGTGCAGTTTTTTTTGGAAGAAGTCAGTTTGATTTGAATTCCATCCTTGATTAAAGTCATTCTGTAAACCTTCACGCTCACACATTGAACAGTCAATCGATCAAGGAGTCTAATCTGATACACCAGCATTTGAGGTTAGAAAGGAGAAAATTAGAAGCATATTTGTATGTGACGCTCGTTCATTTTGGCACCAGATTAGATACAAAATCAAGGTGACGGTCGATGAAAAGTCATTATTTCAGCATGTGGATGACATGTTTAGCAATAGTGTGTACTGGTAAGTGTAATTGTACAGTATTTAAAAGAAACACAGACATAGACATCTAAGAATTACGAATACCTTGTCTTTTTTATTTTTTGTTTGTTTGTTTGTTTGTTTGTTTGTTTGTTTGTTTGTGATGCCCTGCAGCATTGGAGTTAATAGGCTTGGAATTGATTTTGGGATTTTAGTATGCTGACAAAATAACAAAATCCTGAGTTGTTCAAAGCTGTTAAAACACCTCTAGCATTGGCAAACACCTTGAAGTCAAGCTGTGCTGGTCCTTCAGGTTTTCAGTCAAGTGGCTGTCTTAAAAGAACCTTTATTTATTTATTTTTTTTTTTTTCACAACTCCTGTTAACAGTTTTGTCTTCTTTTATTCGTGTTTGTTTACTTTTGCTTTGTGTTAAGATCATTCCACACTGCTGACTTCACCCTACCTGCTGCCTTCCAGCTCAGCTCACTGTAGTAATATTAAGTGGCCATAAAGTGACTGATACAGAATACCATCATCACTATTGGTGCATTCACTTTCATTATCAAAATATGTGAAGAAAAGGTACTACTTTTTTTTTTTAGTTTAATGGACAAAGTGTTCTGTAAGATTGGTAATTTTGAAAAATCTGTTATTCAATCATTGATCTTCCTAACCTGCTTCACCCGCTGTCACGGGTTACGGGGTGTTGGAGGCTATCTCAGCCAACTGGGGGCTGCCAGTGCACCGCGGAGCAACACATACACAGATAACAACTCATACACACACTCACACCAATGAGCAATTTGAACTCATCAGTTCACCTAAGCTGCATGTTTTTGGAGGTGGAAGGAAGCCAGAGAACCCGGAGAGAACCCAAGCAGACACGGGGAGAACATGCAAACTCTGCACAGAGCAAGACTTGAACCTAGAGCCTTGCTGTGCGGCGACAGCGCTGCCCACTGCGCCACCGTGCCGTCCGATTCTGGAAAATCTCAGAAGTTAATTGTTGTTCTGGTGCCTATGTCCGATGTAAAAAAGAGACAGCAGTGGACAGTCGGCATCACAAACTCGGAGTCACGCCAAGCTTTGGACAAGAATCATTTCCTTTTTCTTATATTTCTTTTTCCCCCCCCCCAAGCAAATAATTTACAAGGCACTGAATCTCAGGAGATACTTGTGTTTATGAAGTACTGTTATTCTTCAGTCAAACTATGTGCAAAGTGCCATTGTAGAGACCTCTTGACTTAAAATGACATTTCACTGTGAAGGTCATGTTAACTAGAAGTCAGTCTTCCTTATAAGTTATAACATCGTTGACAAGACACAGCGTGGCTATTCACAAAAGGGATAGAATACAGAACAAGTGAGTAAACACAATGCTGTGTGCGCTTTAAGACTTCATACTTTTAAAAAGTTTCACAAACATAATGTTCATAATGTTCAAAAGAGGTTGTGACTAGGGACGAGCCAGGTACTCGTTCCAAACAAGTATCCGGTACGGATAAAGCATTTTTGACGAATACGAGTAAAACTCCTCAGTACTCGTACTGGTGATGACGAATCCTCATAATCAGCGGTCCCCAACCTTTTTTGCACCACGGACCAGTTTCATCCAAGAAAATATTTTCTCGGACCGGCCTTTATTTGCTCGATTATCGTTAATGACTCCAGGACAGCTGTAGTCTAATAATAAATCATCTGCAGTGGTTTTATGTAAAATGCAGACATCAACAGATAATAAACAACCTTTTTTTCGTAAATTTATAATCAACATCTCTGTAAACAAAATAATTTTAAGAAATAATTATATTTAAAAACTCGATTCAACTGACTGCACTGATGAGGTTTATTTTTAAATATCACGACTTACTTTTATCACTTGAAGTGATACATAGCGTGCACACAAACACACACACACATGCTCTCTCTATCTCCGTCTGTCTAAAAATTAATTTAAAAAATTCAAACGAAAAAGAAAAAAAATACTTGTAGTTCATAATTTCCTATTGCATGCGTTGTATTTATTAATGCATTTCATTTTCTGAGTTCATAAAAAAACTTGCCCTGTAAGTAGTTTCTTTACTATTGTGATCAAAAGCATTGAATCCCAAATCTGAAGCTGTTCTGCAAATATTCATTCATACACTTCAGAATATTCAGGTTCTGAGTTCATAAAAAAACTTGTTCTGTAAATAATTTTTTACTGTTGTGACCAAAAACATTGATTTGAATCTCAATTTTGAGGCTGTTCTGTAAATAGTTTCAAAATAAGCAATAAATACAGCAACTTCTGATCATTCCATATCAATTTCAGATAACAATAATAATAATAATAATAATAATAATAATAATAATAATAATGTACCCCCACCCATTCCGGGTCAAAGCACACCCACTTCCGGTGTAAATCCCACCAATACAGATACGGATACGGATAATTTAGATGGTTGACCAGATACAGATACAGATAGCGGTGTACTGGCTCATGCCTTATTGCAAAAGTAAACAGTCTAAACAGCAAACAGTATAAAAAACAGTGTCTCTGTGGTTTACAATTTTTAAGTGTTGACTTTCTAACACCATGACTAGAGATAAAGGTTGGAAATGCCATTATTGCCTTCATGTTGTTTCTAATAAACAATTCCCCTAACAGTAGAAAATGAATGCATGGTTAATTAGAAATTGTAATTACATAAGCCATATAGTAAGTCGGTGTACTGTGCGTTCATATTGACGTAAAGCACAAGTATGAGATTGTTGGTTGCAGTTACAGCATCCCCTCAGGCTGTTGAGTTGTGTTTTGTACATAATGGGGTTGAAAAAGGGAATTAAGGTAGATAGTCTTGAAGTTTTTGCATGTCTGTTTTCCCTCTCACGTACTTACATGAGACACTTGTAATCTTGTTTTCCATTGAGCCTATAGTAGTTTATGCAAAACGAACAGTTGTGTGACAAAAATGTACCACTTTATGGTTGGCTTTTATGTTTTCAGTCATATGTAGAGAGAAGATGTAATTCTGGGGAAATGATTTTGAAAAATTATACTGCTAACTACTGTATTGACATGTCCACTACAGCATTATCAATCACTTGTCCTCTGCTGATCAATTTGGACAAGGACAATTTTGATAAAACATGAAGAGAAGATAAAACATAATAAAGAGAGGTTTTTAAAAAACAATCTCATTTTGGCAAATCTGTTTTTATTGCTATGATCCCTTAAACCAGCTCCCACAAGAGGGATCAAAAATAATACAAACTAACCACGAATTGCAAAAAAAAGAAAAAACAACAGGCTTCATCACTGAGTACACATGGAACAAAAGACATGGAACCAACGTGAAACCTGAAGAGCCTAAGAAAAGCTAGCTGAGGTATACTTCCTGAACAAACTAAATGAGAGTGGCCGTGTAGCAGCAACATAAATAGACCTTAGATATGTTTCCCTTTGATTTCATTTGTTTTACTCCAGATTAATGTGTTGTTTTTCTTCTCATTTTGACTTTTCCCTTCAGGGGTCGCCATAGCCAATCAGTTGCCTCCATCTAACCCTGTCTTCTGCATCCTCTTCTCTCACACCAACTACCTTCATGTCCTCTTTCACTACATCCATAAACCTCCTCTTTGGTCTTCCTCTAGGCCTCCTGCCTGGCAGTTTAAAACTCAGCATCCTTCTACCAATATATTCACTATCTCTCCTCTGGACATGTCCAAACCATCTCAGTCTGGCCTCTCTGACTTTATCTCCAAAACCTCTAACATGTGCTGTCCCTTTGATGTACTCATTCCTGATCCGGTCGCATCTCCCTTGTTCTTAAAAATGGGCACCAGCACACTTCTCCTCCACTCCTCAGGCATCTTCTCACTATCTAAGATCCTGTTGAACAACCCAGTCAGAAACTCTACTGCCAGGTACAGGTATATAATCAGGACCGACTGCCTTTCCACTCTTCATCCTCTTCATTGCCCTCTTCACTTCATCCTGACTAATCTTTGCTACTTCCTGGTCCACAGCAGTCACATCTTCTAGTCTTTGTTCTCTCTCATTTTCCACGTTCATCAACTCTTCAAAGTACTCTTTCCATCTTCCCATCACACTACTGGCACCTGTCAATAGACTTCCATCCCTACCCTTAATCACCCTAACCTGCTGCACGTCCTTCCCATCTCTATCTCTCTGTCTTGCCAGCCTGTATAGATCAGTCTCTCCCTCCTTACTGTCCAACCTAGCATACAAGTCATCATAAGCTTCTTGTTTGGCCTTTGCTACCTCTACCTTCACCTTACGCTGCATCTCCCTGTACTCCTGTCTACTCTCCTCAGTCCTCTCAGTGTCCCACTTCTTCTTAGCTAACCTCTTTCTTTGTATACACTCCTGTACCTCCTCATTCCACCACCAAGTCTCCTTATCTACTTTCCTTCCAGATGACACACCAAATACTCTCCTACCTGTCTCCCTGATCACATTAGCTGTAGTTGTCCAGTCATCTGGAACCACCTCCTGCATTCATCGTCCCTACTCTCACTCCTATACTCTTGGCAATCCTCTTCTCTCTCATCCTACGAACACACTTTCCTCCTCTCCTTCTTCGACCAACAGTAGTCCCATTTCCACCCAGTAGGTCAACAGCACGATTGTTCTCCCAGGCCCCAACCGATCAGGTATGGAAGTCATAGATTTGATTCGCATGTTTGATTTGGCAAAAGTTTTACATTGGATGCCCTTCCTGACACAATAAGACACTGGCTTGTGTCCTATTGCGGCTACATTAGATTAATGTGTTGTTGTGAAAATAAAAAATGTTGGGACCCTCATTGGTTTTCTGTCTTTACTTCAGTGTTTAGCTCAATTCATTTTATAGATCATTTTTAGTAATGGTGAGCTCTGCTGCCTAGTCAACATACCCAAGAGCCAAAAATCTGTCAACAAAGGCCAACCAATGTCAATGGTTTTGTGGTGGTTGGATCCACCACAAAAAGCTGGGGACCACTGATTTTTCTGTTGGTGCCATCACCAAAAAAATTCAATCCTCTTTGACAAAATATATCTCAGGAAACTATAAAAACTCCATTTAGTGATTCATTCATCATTAATGGTTTCCATGTTGCCAAGACAAATGGAATTTTATTATCAACAACAGACTTTTAAATTGAAATGTCATGGATACATCTTGTGACAAAGGCATGTGGATGGAAAAACTAAATGAAAATGCTGATTTAAAGTATGCTCTGTCTTTCAGTGTTTTCTGTAGTGTTTTGCTGGACCCCTACAGATCTCTGCTGTTGTTTTTGGCATTAATGCTATATTTACTTCAACTCTCTGCAGGAAATAAGTAGTGAATGCAGATGATAATTCTTAAAGGTGGATTTTTACTGCAGAAGGTGTGGATTAAATTTGATGCCATGCTGTTGTTTTCATAGCAAGAGCAAAAGAAAGAAAATGTTTTTTTATTACCCCAACCTAACTGGTTTCATTGTGTCTGTTTCTGTGTTCGTTGGTTGGTTAGATTCTTTCCAAAAAATTCAATGAAACTTGGTGGAGGATGGGGATATAATAGGTATTTTTGGGCTGGAAAAGTACCCATTATATTTCATTTTGGATCCCATTTCTTTTCACTTTCTTTAACATTTGGCTTTGGCTTTTTATGACATTTTCACTGATTGCACACAACTTCTGACCATTTTCATTTACATAGAAACTTTGTGGAGGGATTGACCACAGGTTTGGCAAGAGCACATCCATTTTTGGATTGGATTCAGGATTTCCTTACAACTTTTCTTAACACTGTGTGATGAGGGCGTTTTTCAACATTTTTCTTAATTATACAAAAACTTCTGAATCCATTTCCATTAAACTTTGGTGAAGTGGCATAGGACAAGCAGTGAATTTATATCTCACTCTGGTAACACCATGGTTGTACCTCTGCTCGAATTATTCTTAAAATCTTCCTGTCTCTCCTAAGCAATCATCACCCCAAAGAGTTAAATCAATCTGAACCTACTAAACAGTGTATTGAGTTCAAGGCGGAGGCAGAGGAGGCCCGTTGAGCCCTTTATCAGAGAAGGATTCAAAATTCAGCAGCCAGCAAGCTGAACAAATATGTTCATAAATGGCCAGCTTTTCAAGTTCCAATGTGTTATTTATCTATGCTTTAAAATAATTCTTGTAAATACAACCAAAACTTGTGGATAGTAGTTGGTTTCATGCTCAGTTGCTATTTACTGAGCATTTATACTGTGTCACTTGCCTCAAAAAAACATGAAGACAGAAGCTAAGAGGGTTGCTAAACCAGCTTGAGATGGTTTCAAATCTAAACCATCCTCGCACTACTGCAGTCATAGAGACGATCAGTTTAAGTGTTGTGCACTAGTGATTAATGGAGACTAAATGCTCCACCTGCCTCCTTCCTTTTTTTTGTGCTTATTTGATGTTTGAATCATAAAAGTGAATCATCAAACTGTTGGAAACGGCTGCCTACCAGATGACAAAAGTACAACTTAATGGCCATCTATTGAGTTTTTTACTAGCTAATTGATACCACAGAAGAAATTTAAACTGTGCACTGGTTCTTTGGTGCCATTGTAGGGTTTTAATTTAAGAAAAAAAAAAAAAAAAGTTATCTGTTCTGTTCATTTTTTGGATTATGTACAAAATAAACATCCTGCAAATAATTTTACTGTAAGGGGATATTTCTTACTTGAAGGACCCATTGGTTTATTTTATTAAGCCAGTAGCTTGTTTCTGTTTTTGAAGTATAATCACCATTGAGCAAACCTCTGGAAAAATAAAAACAAAATTTCAAACTCTGTTGCTGCTCCTTACTCCAATTGGACCCTTACACAAGCCACCATGCCACCCTAATGCATCAATATTTTAGTGAAGATGGAAACCTGGAGCCTCTTTTGAGAACACAAACTACAAAAATCCCCCCCCGTCCCCGTGATAAAAACAGAGAAAGGTGTAGAAGACAAATATTTGCCAAATCAGAGGAAACAAAATAACAAAGTTTGTGTAGAAAACAAAATGACAGAACACGTTATGTGAACATTCATTACATGACTCTTAAAAGCATATAATGGTTGTGGAAGCATGAGACTGTTGCTTATGGATTAATTTAACTATTTACAATTCATTGTGATTCAAACGAGAGCCAAACTGTCAGCGCTGGTCATGTCGCTGTACCATTGCTTGTAAGTACATGAATCCAAAAACGTGTTAAATAAATACCAACAATAGTTGAATTATTAACTCAAACTCTCTTTCAGAAATCTCATAGTCTCGTAGCAGTTGGATGCATACGAAATATAAAATGGCTTATCTCAAAACATGCTCTCCCTAAGGCTCACAGGACCAATGCATAAGACACTGTTACAAACCAAGGACACTTTTTTTTTTTTCTAACACTGAATCCAAACTGTGAATCAATGTGACTTCATGGTGCAACATCCCAGCAAGATTCTGCTTTATTTCTTCTGGAAGATGGAAAACATGATGGAATAACCGCGTCTTAGGATCTGAAACCAGATTAAGCTGATTTAAAGCATCAGGACTCTCAAAACCAGTGCAATGTGCTTCCTCACACAAGATAAATGGGTCTCCTTGCAGCTTCAGATATGTAATGACTAGTAATGCTGGTTATTGTCAGAACTTGTCTTCATGGCTACTTCTATTAGATTCCTCAAATGTATAATCCCGTGGAGGGTGATGTTTCAAAAAAGGGAACCCACATCATACATAATATTTACACACACACACACACACACGCACACACGCCACCTTTTTCATCATTAGCAGCCAACAGGTCCAATCAGCCCAAAGACTTGGCAGCCAGACTCTGGCAAACGCATCAGGATCTTCTCCGCTGCATTCATCACACAAACCAGGAGACTTTGCACAGCTCATTTGTGCTTCCAGACACAGTCCTTTGGGATCCCAAATGATGCACCATTGACTTACCTGTATTAGCCAGATTTCCCATTCACCACCCCTGTGGCTGGCCATCAGAGACTTTTGTTGTGCTCTGATGCCAAGCAGCACTGTACTCAGCATTCTGGGCCAGCGTCACAACCAGCTTCTGTGAAATGGGCAGCTCAATGAACATTTTTTTTCCAGTCTGTGTTTTTCAGTTCTACTGAGCCGTGGGATTCCACACTCACGAACCATGCTTTACTTCTACCTACTATGTGTTTCATCCATCACATTGTATACTCTGTCACTGCTATGTTACCTACACGGTGCTCTGGCGAAGAAGACACATCTGTCCTCCTTGGCATCTGCATGCTTTCCGTGATGAATGTCTCATCATGTAACTCATCAAATGCTCTTTTGAAGTTTGCTCAGTATTCAACCAGTGAGGCATGACTAAAATTATCAGAGGTGAAGCTGTTTCAAGCTTCAAAAGGTCAAACTGCCACAAGCACTTTTCCCTTTTAACTATCATGAAACAGAAAAAAAAAAAAAGTTTATCCTGCAGACTGTCCATTGTCAGCCAGCAGAAGGAGCTTTGGGCTCCTGAATCTTTTATTACTGTCTAAAGCATGTCCCAGCCCAAACATACACTTTCTGTATGACTTACTGATTTTCCTAGTGAGTTTCCTAGTGAGCCCGTTGTTCACTGGGCTTTCAAAATTAATCAGCAGCAACTGTTTTCTATTGCAAGATGTGTGGAACAAGACAGGTTATAAAATGTGCAGTCGTTATGAAACTGAACTCTGACAGCAGAGGTCAACCGGCTACATTTTCACACACTGATCATGCATAATCCAGCATTAAACTGGTTTTTTGATGCTGTATGTCACTAATTGTCTGATGTGAATTTGTTGTTAAGTTCTGACTAACGGCCTAATTTGAAATAATACGATGCAATATCTGTAGGAACAAATATCTAATCCATTCAGATGATTGCATGTGATACATATTCCACCTTTACACAGCTAGTCTCTTTAGGAGAACTATTCTTTCATAAAAAAAAAAAAAAGGCATTGATGGTTTTACACACACTTATATTGTTATCCTTGATACAAATGGATATGGTTATGGCCCCCGCATTCAGCACCAATAAATCTTTCGATATGCCTCTAAGGCTGCAAATCATAAATGAGCAGGAATGAAACCTCCATTCACACAGTATATAAAATCTAATACAGCTTACATGAGCAGAAAATAAAATATTCCAATCGAATCAAGATTTTACCATTTTATTAGTCTTTTTATTGATAATTTCCATATACATTCTAAATTATTGAGCAAAGAGTTTACTGTCCATTGATGTGATTTTTAGTACTCTGCCTTTCCAGCCACAGCTGAGATTTGAGCAAACCTATTTTATGCTGTTGATATGAAACTTACACCCCATGACTGGAGGGAGTCCAAAAACATGTAACACAAATTATGGTGGTGTCTCTGATTTCATGCCAGTATAACAGTGAAATAAATATGTTTGAACAAGTTTCATTAATTTGATCATTAATTTGAAAAAGAATGTCTGAAAATGGAAGTGTATCGAAAAAATTCCATTGTTTTAGGATATCTTAGTAGTTCATAATTTAAACTAATAAATTCATATTAATTATTCATAATGCTTCCACATATAACATTAAATATGTACTAAAATAGAACAGAACAGCTTTTTGAGCCATGAAGGAATCATGTTCCTGGAGGTTAATATGATATTGTGTTGTACGTATGAAGTGGCTAAAATAAAAGTACATCAAAGATTATATAAATACATATTGATTCAAATTATAATGTGAAATGAAATTAGTTTTTCAGAACTACACCACAATAATCTATTGTGCCATTTCCAAAATGTTTTAATATCAAACGTTCATTTTTTATATAGACTTTATTGAGTGACAATACATCAGTTTAAGTAGAATGTCAGGTTTTAAAAGTGCTCATTTTGTATTTCTTACACAGATTCATGTAAACTGTAAATCATCATCCAGTTACACTCTTGGTGAGTGCCGTCTATACTGATTCTGAGTTTATCAGGATATAAGGTAATATCCTCAAAGCTGTGTGTGAATCAGAATCAATAATCCAGCCATGCCTCATGAGTCACATCTGATGACAACCCTAATGCAGCAAATACAACCAATGTATTCACAGATGGAATTTTTAATGATGTAAACAAGGTGGAAAAACTAACCAGATTAAACAGACGGTGCACTAATTGTGGGTGGAGGAGTGAACTACAGGAGTGAGTGAGTTCTCCACAAATATGAAACTTTTTTTTATTGGTGAGGGGGTCGGTATAAGAGAAGAAGGATAGGTAGCACCTTTTTCTTTTAAGCAGAATCCAAATGTACAGTAAAAAATTAATGTGTGCTTAAAATTAAATGACTCTATACAGCTGATGTATCTGTATATATACAGTACATTAAAGAAAGAGGTAGACTGCAATTTCTGATCAATTTAAGTCTTGGGTAACAGTGATCATTTTTACGCATATATTCACTGTTGTCGCTCAGAGTGAATTTGCATTGCAATAACTCACACAAGACCTGTGGCAATTTTCAGTCCTTGTTTCAACATAATTCTCTCGGGTGTGAATGTGGCTCACAGTGCTCACTGACTATCATAAATGGTGTATCGGGACAAATGGGTCTTTGATGGCTGCCATTATTAACATCTTCGAGCTGAATTCCCTCACTAGAGACTTAAAGCTCACCGGAACTTGTGTATGTGTGTGTGTGTGTGTGTGTGTGTGTGTGTGTGTGTGTGTGTGTGTGTGTGTGTGTGTGTGTGTGTGTGTGTGTGTGTTGGTGCGAGTCACTGTTTCACAGACGTACTTTCTTGTCAAGGTGAGTGTTGACTCATATTCCTGTCTTGCCGAGACCATTTTAAACAGCAGGAAGGTGCATAGATTGTTAAAGATGATCTAAACACAGTGTGCTTTTCACTTTAAGTTCTGTTTTCAGATGAATTTAGAACTGCAACAAACAAGTATAACAATTTTTTTTTCCTTCTGAGTCTCAGATCACTCAGTGAGTTCTGTACTCAGGCTCAATCTGGGCCAACCAGGAAGATCAAACCCTTCAAAGATTTCCATCTGTCTGTCAGTTAATCAACCTTTATTTCATCTTTGTTCAGAAATATGTAAAAGTAAGGATATGAGTCACTTTACGTGATTCATTTGTAGCTACATATTACACCTATTCAGAACAGGTCGTCGTGTTTCAAGATTCGAGTTTATTTATTCTTATATAGCCCAGATTCACAGGAAATGTCTCAAAGGGCTTTACAATCTGCACATGAATGACATCCATCTGACCTTTGTGTCACACTTCAATATACAGGACTGAAATTGAATCAACCCCTAGTGATATAATGATGAAGACTTCACAACAAACAACATCTGCAGTTAAAGAGGGTAAAGAATAGGAATTTTCTTTACCCTCTATTAGGTTTGAAAGTAACATTAAAGTTTCTCCTTGAACTTTACTTAACCAGCATCTTCAGCTTGTCTACTCTGAGGAGCAAAGAGAGCAAAGTAGAACTTTTTGTTTGAAACTGTGATGGAAAAAAATACCTGTCCTACAGAATATGTTACCTTTGATTTTTTTTTTTTTTTTTGTCATGGTTTGCATATTTTTCTCCATACATACTTGATAAGACAGACTAGGTGGGAAACACTAATATGAATAAATAACTATTCAAGTCTCCCAAAACCTCATGTTTTTTTTAAAGGTCTCAAAATGTCATATGATAGATACATCATTGAATTTAGGAAACAACCAAGTGCAAGAAATCATTTTGATGAAAGTTGGTTCATTGTCTGACTAATAGAAAGTTATTAAAAGGGTTAGGGTCTGACTTTGATGGCCTTTGATATAGGGGTGGACCTTGGAATAAGGAAACATTATGGGGGTGGTTTGTGTGCAGATTATGAATCACCTTCCTCCACATTACCAGGTACATGGCTGCACTGTAGTCTGATATGCAGTGGCTGGGCATATAATTTTTTTGAGTAGTCGTCTTGCCAGATAAAAATGTAATAGTCAAACTAGGAATGGTCCTTATCTGATTCTAAGGACAGGTTGTCATAGCTATGGCAATGATAGAAGGGTCAAACTCTCTTAGGACTATTATATTTAGATGCAATAGCATGATAGGGAAGCTGAGTTGCCTTGTAAGAGGTTTGTATCCTTTGAATGTCGTCTAGTTTATGAAATGATTAGGTGCTCAAAAAGGTTCTATTATCTTGTTAAAATGTCACAGCTCGTGTATCCCTACCACTTTAAAAATACATTTTATCAGAAAAATCTCCTCTTAGCAAATAGATCAAAACTTCCTCCTTGACCAAACTATAGTACGTCCTTCTGTTCAGTGAAAGTCAAACATTCATTTGGAGGGAAAAAGATGACAGATACTATTTTAGAATGAAATCTGAATTGTCCTCACACAAATCATAAAAAAAAAAGGTATCTGAACTCACTTTACTCAGTCCAAATAAAGGTGATTGAGAACTGCATCGAACCTGAGACTTCTTATAAGAGTAAATATTCCAGGTGTTTTTGTGACTGACTGCTATCACTCCTCGTACCTCCAAGAACACGACTTTGTTTACCTCCAAGAACTCACGAAAGCTGAGCCACTCTTTACTTCCTGATGGAATGGCACGTACACCAGAAGGTGCTAATAAAACAGTGTGATACTCTTACATGACTGCGCAAAGCCATCATCACACCTCAATCCTGCTCCTTTTTTGTGATTGGACCATCATGACTCATAATGGGTCGACACGACAATTAACAGCAAAATGTAAATAGCAAAATACGCTCGCTAATTCGACAACACTTGATTTAGTGATTTAGTCTCCACATGTTTTATTACAGAGCTGCTGTTGTTTCTGCACAAAATAAGCCACAGTCACAGAATGAGGCCATAAGGTGGGGCTCACTGCAGTTTAAAATGCTGTTCAGACATCTGTCTGCCACCGTGGAAAGTAGCTGCTCTGTATGTAGACCATGGTTCAGCAGGCACACCGCGGGTTATTTATTTTCTGTAAGTTAGCTCTTAAGAGCAGTGTGGCCCGAAGATGTGAAGGGCAGATATTGGACCCAACTGTTGAATCATTATTCAGAACCTTTGGGTCAGAACACAACTACATGTCTGTGGTAAATGGAGCAGTGGCTGAAGAAAGACTCAAGCTTCTACCCTCGCTTTCCATCTGTTCTTTACTTCTTGTTTTTTTTTTTTTTTTTAGCTAAACTGTATTTATAAGCAGTCTACAGCTTAGAAAAACAGTAAGTAAATTTAAAGTAAATAACGATCAAGTAAAGCAAACACTTAGTGAGAGCTTAATGAGATGGCAAATTAGGATTTAATATGAGGGTGGCCATCACCAGTTTCTGATGTTTTTATATTCGTTACATAATTTTATGGGATAATTAGTCAAATTCAGTAACAGAATGCGATGCATTTGTTTTGTCATGGGCTGCACAATGATCAATCAAAATGAAATTTAAATTATAACTGGAGGGAACCCGTGGAAATTCCACGATAAAACAACAATATCAGATCAGACTTTGTTTGTTTTCTTTTTTTTTTCTTCGCTGTCACAAGAAAACAAATAGAAAACATTTGTTTTCTTGTGTACAATGGCACTGGTGGTATGGGAACTAGCAGCAAATGTCAGTAGGAAAAGTGAAAAGCCTTTAATACCATGGTAGTGATCTGGGTATTGACCAATCACAGTTGAGCTGTTACTAAGAATTGGAGATCAGGCATCATCACACAGACACAACAGTGAGTGCATGCATTATTTTTGTCAGCCACTAGGGGCGACAGTGAGGTTATATGTGGCATTATATGGAATGCAATTAAAATTGCATCAGAAACTTCTTGCTGTGAGGGGACAGCGCTACCCACAGCGCCACCGTGCTGCCCAGGGGAAAATCAACTCACAGTAATGTCGGCATGCAGGCATGATGGGGGCGGGGGGGGGGGATTTGTTTTCTTCCAGGGCAGAAGTGAATTCTCATCTCAGAGAAAACTGTTTACTTTTCCTTCAGTTGAGAAGCTGCATCATTTATTAATACAGTAGCCTATGCTGCACTTACTGTACTTATTTACTGCCAGAATGACAATTACCGCTAACCTTTTCACCTACCCCACATACACATCACGCATTGTTCTGTTCAGGTCCCATCTTACCTTATAAGCTGGTGCTTCCTTCAGTGTTGCTCGCTTCCTTTCTGCCCTCACCAGCTGCCTCATTACTGAGAACTCTATGGCGGAGTATGAGACACCTTCCATTGAAAAGTCCTGTTTTAAGTATCATGCAGAGTGCAGTCCTCTATTATGAGTTTTAGCTTCTTTTAGCTGCTTAAAGCTGGGGAGGAAAAGTACAGTATGTCATTTTTTTCCTCCAGTAATGCAATGTAATGATGGATGCAGCCACACTTCCTCAAACGTTTTCCAAAAACAGTTTAAGTGACGATCCGTGACAATCGGCATGGCTACCTGCTTTGGCTCACAAAGGTCGCCATGTTTCATGCAGCACATATTGACCTTAGTCAAGGCTGTAGGCAAGGCCATGGCAGCATTAATTCATTCATGAGCAGTGGGTACCACTGTGCTCTCTGAATATCTATTTGTATTACTAATTGATATGCACACACATTTTAAATTCCATGAATTTATGCATTATTTCGGTTAAAATTTTCGCTCGCTTACTTTTCCTCTTAGATATATTGCTGTTGGTTTTTATTTGACTCCAATTTAAACAGTCGATACCTTTCGATAAAAAAAAACTGCAACAAGCAGATTTAAAAAAAAAAAATTATAGATTGCATTCTTCTAACACTTCATCAATTACATAATTATGTAGATTTTCTTACCTCTGCATATGCTTACGGGATGGTTGGTATTATTAGAGACACTTGTCATATTGTTCTGCTTTTCAGTAGCATCTTTAGTGATTACGTGCTCACTTTGATGTCCTTTTCTGTTTTAATGCCCTATCGCAAGAACGTCAAAGAAACAGACCCAGCTGTGGTATATATATAACCTCTCGGAGAGAATAAAAGTCAGAGCTTTTCAGTGGTTGACTTAGAATCCCGTCGAGGCTCGTGGTGAATGACATTGAGGAGCTGACTTTGAATGACAATCGTAATTCAAAGGAGTGAAAGGCTGCAGGACAGCTGGATGATTGATCAGACCGTGGATGTAACTTGGACTGGATAACAGTGTCTCTAGAGCACAGACTTCTTGTGGTTGTGGTATTTAACAGGTTGAAAGTAGAGGTATGATCTCAAGCCCGAGTTCGACCCGAAATTCGGGTCGGGGTCGGGTCGGTCTGGATATTTTTTGGACTCGGGCTCAGGCTTAAGATCTTAAGATCCAAGCCTGACCCGGCCCAAACTTTTTTAATAAATATATGTATATATTATGTATCTCAAACGATCTATGGGTATTAAACTAAGGAATAACCTTGGTTGCGTCAGGAAGGGCATCCGGCGTAAAACTTTTGCCAAATCAAAGATGCGTATCAAACCTATGACTTCCATACCGGATCGGTCGAAGCTCGGGTTAACAACGACCGCCATCGGCGCTGTTGACCTACAGGGCGCCGGTGGAAATTGGATTACTGTTGGTCGAAGAAGGAGAGGAGGAAAGTGTGTTCGTAGGAAGAGAGAGAAGAGGAGCGCCAAGACTATAGGACTAAGAGTAGGGACGTTGAATGTTGGAACTATGACAGGAAAAGGTAGAGAGTTGGTCGACATGATATAGAGGAGGAAGGTAGACAAACTGTGTGTCCAGGAGACCAGGTGGAAAGGTAGCAAGGCTAGAACTTTAGGAGCAGGGTTCAAGTTGTTCTATCATGGTGTAGATGGGAAGAGAAATGGAGTAGGAGTTATCTTGAAGGAGGAGTTTGTTAGGAATGTCCTGGAGGTAAAAAGAGTGTCAGATAGAGTGATGAGTCTGAAGCTAGAAATAGAAGGTGTGATGTTCAATGTTGTTAGTGGGTATGCCCCACAGGTAGGATGTGAGCTGGAGGAGAAGGAGAAATTCTGCTGGGACTTTGATGAAGTGACGCAAAGCATACCTAGAAGTGAGAGAGTTGTCATTGGCGCAGACTTCAATGGACATGTTGGTGCAGGTAACAGAGGTGATGAGGAAGTGATGGGCAGGTTTGGTATCCAGGAGAGGAACGCAGAAGGACAGATGGTAGTTGACTTTGCAAAAAGGATGGAAATGGCTGTAGTGAATACATTCTTCCAGAAGAGGCAGGAACATAGGGTGACCTATAAGAGTGGTGGTAGGAGCACACAGGTAGACTACATCTTGTGTAGACGATGTAACCTGAAGGAGATCAGTGACTGCAAAGTAGTGGTAGGTGAGAGTGTAGCCAAACAGCATAGGATGGTGGTGTGTAGGATGACTCTGGTGGTGAGGAAGATGAAGAGGGCAAAGGCAGAGCAGAGGACGAAATGATGGAAGCTAAAAAAGGAAGAGTGTTGCATGACCTTTAGGAAGGAGTTAAGACAGGCTCTGGGTGGTCAGGAGGTGCTTCCAGATGACTGGACAACTACAGCTAATGTGATCAGGGAGACAGGTAGGAGAGTATTTGGTGTGTCATCTGGAAGGAAAGTAGATAAGGAGACTTGGTGGTGGAATGAGGAGGTACAGGAGTGTATACAAAGAAAGAGGTTAGCTAAGAAGAAGTGGGACACTGAGAGGACTGAGGAGAGTAGACAGGAGTACAGGGAGATACAGCGTAAGTTGAAGGTAGAGGTAGCAAAGGCCAAACAACAAGCTTATGATGACTTGTATGCTAGGTTGGACAGTAAGGAGGGAGAGACTGATCTATACAGGCTGGCAAGACAGAGAGATAGAGATGGGAAGGACGTGCTGCAGGTTAGGGTGATTAAGGATAGGGATGGAAGTCTATTGACAGGTGCCAGCAGTGTGATGGGAAGATGGAAAGAGTACTTTGAAGAGCTGATGAACGTGGAAAATGAGAGAGAACAAAGACTAGAAGAGGTGACTGTTGTGGACCAGGATGTAGCAAAGATTAGCCAGGATGAAGTGAGGAGAGCACTGAAGAGGATGAAGAGTGGGAAGGCAGTCGGTCCTGATGATATACCTGTAGAGGTTTGGAAGTGTCTAGGAAAGGTGGCAGTAGGGTTTCTGACTGGGTTGTTCAACAGGATCTTAGTGAGAAGATGCCTGAGGAGTGGAGGAGAAGTGTGCTGGTGCCCATTTTTAAGAACAAGGGAGATGTGCAGAGTTGTGGCAACTACAGAGGAATAAAGCTGATGAGCCATACAATGAAGTTATGGGAAAGAGTAGTGGAAGCTAGACTAAGGGGAGAAGTGAGCATTTGTGAGCAGCAGTATGGTTTCATGCCAAAAAAGAGTACTACAGATGCAGTATTTGCTTTGAGGATGTTGATAGAGAAGTACAGAGAAGGCCAGAGGGAGCTGCATTGTGTTTTTGTAGATCTGGAGAAAGCTTATGACAGGGTGCCCAGAGAGGAACTGTGGTATTGTATGAGGAAGTCTGGAGTGGCAGAGAAGTATGTTAGAGCGGTGCAGGACATGTATGAGGACTGTAAGACAGTGGTGAGGTGTGCTGTAGGTGTGACAGAGGAGTTCAAGGTGGAGGTGGGACTGCATCAGGGATCAGCTCTGAGCCCCTTCTTGTTCGCTATGGTGATGGACAGGCTGACAGACGAGGTTAGACAGGAATCTCCATGGACTATGATGTTTGCAGATGACATTGTGATCTGCAGTGAGAGTAGGGAAGAGGTGGAGGAGAAGCTAGAGAGGTGGAGGTTTGTCCTGGAAAGGAGAGGGATGAAGGTTAGCCGCAGTAAGACAGAGTACATGTGTGTGAATGAGAGGGACCCAAATGGAAGAGTGAGGTTACAGGGAGAAGAGATCAAGAAGGTGGAGGATTTCAAGTACTTAGGGTCAACAGTCCAGAGCAATGGAGAGTGTGGAAAAGAGGTGAAGAAACGTTTCCAGGCAGGATGGAACGGGTGGAGAAAAGTGTCAGGTGTGATGTGTGATAGAAGAGTTTCAGCTAAAATGAAAGGAAAGGTGTACAAAACTGTGGTGAGACCAGCGATGTTGTTTGGTCTAGAGACAGTGTCACTGAGGAAAAGACAGGAGACAGAGCTGGAGGTAGCAGAGATGAAGATGCTGAGGTTCTCTCTGGGAGTGACCAGGAAGGATAGGATCAGGAATGAGTACATCAGAGGGACAGCACATGTTAGAGGTTTTGGAGATAAAGTCAGAGAGGCCAGACTGAGATGGTTTGGACATGTCCAGAGGAGAGATAGTGAATATATTGGTAGAAGGATGCTGAGTTTTGAACTACCAGGCAGGAGGCCTAGAGGAAGACCAAAGAGGAGGTTTATGGATGTAGTGAAAGAGGACATGAAGGTAGTTGGTGTGAGAGAAGAGGATGCAAAGGACAGGGTTAGATGGAGGCAATTGATTCGCTGTGGCGACCCCTGAAGGGAAAAGCCGAAAGGAAAAGAAGAAGAAGAAGATAGAAGGCTCTGTATGAGAAACATCCACCTACAATACCTGCTCAGTTCCCTCCATGCGTCAGCTGTATTTTCTCCTGTCACCTTACCTTTCAGATCGTATACGCACTGAAAGTAGAGGTAAGATCTTAAGCCCGAATCCAAGCCCGAAATTCGGGCCGGGTCGGGCTCAAAATGTCAATAATTACGTTCGGGTTGGGCTTCAATACCCTCGGGCTCGGTTCAGGTCAGGCTGGATTTTTTAGGCCCGATCTTACCTCTAATTGATAGACAATGCGGAAAGATGACAAAGCAAGAGAGAGGTGGAAAGCCTGGCAGAGGGGCATGGAGGGGTACTGGACGATCTAAGGAATGAGGCCTGCAGTTGATGGTCAACGTTAGATTCAGACCGCTCGCTCAGCCATGACAGGCCGGGAACAAATGATGTATTGCACGGATGAAGAACCTGCGTGTGGTGATTTTCAATGTTTCAAGGATGATGCAGGAGGGTAAATGTTGATGGCAGGAGAATATCAAGAAACCTGAATTCACCCAAATAAACCTTCAGAGTGTGTGTGTGTGTGTGATTTTTCTAACTTACTTATATGACAAATATAAAGTTGCAGAATGCCCTTGAGGTAAAATACATCTTAGCCAAAGGCAGACATGATGCAATGTGATTTGCAGTCTGTGTGTTTGGAATCTGTATCAAAGTACTTTAAAGGGACCTTGTACTATTGTGAAAAAAATCTAACACTGAAAATGCCTCTTTGGGGATTAATACGTAGTTATCAAATCAAAACTTATGTATTATTTAATTTCATGAGTATTGTGATGTGAACAAAAACAACAAGCTCGGTCCATTAGTGGTCTCAGCGGAGGCTTATGATGAAACACATCAGTCTGATGGTCTCATAAAAGTAGCTTATGTTGTAAATGTGATGAGTAATCCCTGATTTTCAGGTTGCTTGGACTGCTTTTATTGTAGCGTTTTAATTGGATGTTTGGAAGATAATTCTAACAATGTATTTAGAAATTTTTAAGTAGACATTATTTCAGACATTTCAGCCATTACACATAAATCAATCCGGGTTGCATGGCAAATGCAAACAATTTGCATAATTACATGTAGAGTCTAAATCTGTTTACACGTAAGGATTTTCAAGAACATGTGATATCTTCTTCTTCTTCTGATATAACTGCAGCTATTTTCTGCTGATTAATGGCTAAAGGTTTTAATTAAAAGGTACAATTTGAGTTGATTTATCTAAATAATAATGTTTGACCTATTGTGTGAATATTAGTTCAATAAAAACTAAAACCAGACAATTTTGAGTTAAATTTACTGTAATAAATTGTCAAGACATGACAGATTTGTACAAGTGTGTGAAACAGTTACTATAATATTTTTATATGTTTATTCGTGCACTCGCACACAACATTCTGGCCACATGTTTGAAATCTGAATTTGCAGCATCATCTTAAAGTTGTAGTGTTTTATGAGATAATTTGGGCCGAATAAAAATTCAAATCCGGAGGTAAGAACCCACCTTTAAACATCTGGATTAATCCTTTTTTTTTTTAGAGAGATGGTTTTACAGAATGGGAATGCTTTTGCCAAACGTTAGAGGAACCAAACATCTTTAATAAATCATGTGTTTATTGCATTAAAAGAAGGCAGATGATGAAATTTCAGGTTTTCCCTCAACATCCTGCACTGTAAACCCGAACAAGTTCAGAAAACTCAAACTTTTTGTGGCAACTGATTACATTCAAACTTTTAAGTTATGCTGATAATTTTATTGAGTAAAACTATACTATATATGTATTCAGGTGACTCAATCTGTACTGCAAGTGCAATATTTTCTTTTTAAATTCTTTTAAATTAATTTATACGTCTTCCTTATACTTAAATGATCTGATTGATTGATACTTATAAAAACTAAATTACATACACTTGAAAAAATTAACTGTACTCATACAGTTAAAGCAGAATCCTGTATGAGTCAGCATCCGAAAACAACAGCCATATTTAGAATAAAAGCATTCTTATGTAAGTCTGTGAAGTATGTCTTTCATTTTAACTGGATCAACTGTTAGAGGAGTTAGAAGTTAATCAGCAGCTCTTGTTTTCAGCTCACAAAATATTTCCCTGGCATGTTTCTCATGTGTCTGAGTTGAAGTCTCTCCTACCAGACACTCAGACCTAGAGGGGGTCTTGCAGTCACCCACAAATAACTTTTGTCTGCAAGATATCTTCAAAAGTTGCAAACAGAATTTGATGAAATAATTCGGAGATGGATCTTGAGTCTAGAGGATATTTTCACTTTCTTCAACATTGCAAAGATTGCCAATATTATGGAAAATAACGGGCAGGGGGACAGAATGTGATTGGATCCAGATCTGTGTGGTAAAATGAGGTAAAATGAGGTAGAGGATTAAAGTAGAGCTCCACATACTTTAAGCTCATACAAGAATTATTATTTTGCAATAGTAAAAAAACCCATTTATTTAAAATTTACCAACACATGGATTCAGTTTGTTGGTTTACATTGTGGAAGGAGATGGCTGTGGATCATCAACATCAACAGTTGACTCGGGCTGTTATTGTTGGATGGGCTTCTAAGAACTGGTGGAAAGTTCATTGAAGTGTTTTCTTCTTCTTCTCCGGCTTCCTCTCATCTCCAAAAACATGCATTTCAGGCGAACTGCTTTTAACGGTTTTGTAGTAATTTTAAGAGTTTGATATTTGTCACCATCTAGTTTTCAGGAACTTCTTTCACACTGTTGTTAACGGGGGCTGCTAATCATAAGATATATGTTTTTATTGATTTATAGTAACATATTTTGTTCTTCAACAGTTATTCTCATAACTTTACCATTAATGTATTTGTGGCGGACAAACGTAAAGTTGAGTTGTCACGATGAGCAGGATTCGGACCCAAATGTGGGACACACGTGGAGAAGCTTTCATCTATAGCTTTATTATTTTATTTTTTTTCATGTTTTTTTTTTTGAAAGCTGATGCATAATTGAGATTGAATAACTGCATTCAGCGTGTGAATATGTATTTGGACCAAACAGAAAAGACGGGTAGAGACATGAAACCATCACATGTTCTGTATGTAAATGAGATAATGGAAATCCAATAAAATCTTTTAAAGCATTTTATAAGCTTGAAGATAAGAATTTTTTTTCGTAAACATATTTACAGTTCAGATAATAAGATACCTAATTCGAAGTAGATCTTAGTTAATTAGCATGACCATGATGACATCACCACATCATACCTTGTGAGACATAAAATCAATCAAATCTATGTTTATGTATGCTCACAAGCGCACCCATTTCTGCTTTCCGAGGCCTGAATGCTGACAGAAATTGCAAATAGGGCTCTCATGCGAGGAAACTGGTTTTGGAATGTGGAGGGTTTTGTTCAGTGACGGTGGCGATGGCGGAGAATTGCGCTCTCTGAGTGCTTTCTTGTTTGAATTGCTTTGAGCATTTGCACCGTATTCACAATTCAGTCCCATCCGTCTTTATTTGCCCTTCAAACACTTGTGAATATATTACGATAGCATGTTTTTATATTTTCGTGTAGACTGTTTTGGCATCCCAAACAGATATTAAATTTACCATTCTGATCATTTTGAGTCACATGGGCCATTGAATAAACGTATATTATAGGAAATGACAGTGTAGCCACGTTTGTGCTCATTTTAAATAGGGGGCAGTTTCTTTGACCCTTATGGTTGTGCAGCAGTTTCTGGTGTCGCCTGACTGCAGTTTGCTCGTTTGCCCACGTCTGCATGGTTTCCCTCCCTCCCCAGTCTCCAGGCGTGCAATACAGATGAACGGATGACTTTAAACTGTTTATAGGTGTGAATGTGTGTAGGAATGGTAGCTCCAGCCCCCCCGCGACCCGTCACGGTTGATGAAGCAGTTGATGATGAATGAATGAATGAATGAATGAATGAATGAATGAATGAATGAGATCATTTGTGCAGGAAGCCCCGTTTTTGTTTTTTTTTTTGTTTTTTTAACAAAGAGTCAGTAAATAGAGGCAACATTATGACTGAATTGCCTTTCAGGAAGAAGCAAACTTCACTTTTGAACAAAAACTTCATAATATGCAGAGTAAATGATGACCTTTGGGTCATCATCTTATCCTTTAGGACATTAATAATCGGTTTAAAAAAAAAATACATTTGTTGCGGTAAGAATCTTAGATGTGGTTCTTTCTTAAAGGTTTAATAAATGGGTTCATTCTGTTCCTTAATTTGATATTTTGGAGTAGCTTTGGAGACACAAACACAGACGTGCGTCAGACTGGCTCAGAACCAAAAGAATACATTTGTTTTGGAGCCAAATTTTTTATAACTAAGCCGTAGTTTAATTAAGATGTTGAGGCTGATTTTGGAGTTGAGGAGCACTGAGATCCAGTGATCCATCTTAGACACTTTTATCTGTCTTGAAACCATTCAGTACCTTTTCATGAATTTTTTTTTTCACATTTTATTTTGATGTATTATATGAAAATTGCTAAATATACATCAAAATCCTTGAAGTGAACAGTTTTTTTTTTTTTTTTACAAACTGTGTGTCTCCTGTGATTTGTGTAACATTCAGAATTTTTTTGCTTATTACTCTGTGAAACTGTACGACAGTCTGGAAACCCTCGCTGCAGTAATGTGCTCGACCTGTGAGAAGATTCCATTATGAGTATTTTATCCCTCAGGACTATAATCTGTTTTGCCTCCCCTGTTGCTACATTTCACCTCGATGATGTCAGGCAGGTTTATGGCCAGCCATCACTCTTAAGAACAATAAGATCAGGGGTCATCCTGAGCCCTACTCTCGGCTAGACTGAGGAATGTCACACAAGATGAGCCCGCTCTGCCTCTGCCCCATGCTCATTGGCTGAAATATCTGCTAGATGGGCCACTTTTGACATGTAATCTACTGCATGCGGGAGCAGAAAGGGATCCTGATAATAAATTTTCTCTGGGACTGAATGTGTTTTACGGGCATCACGTCCTTACTACTAAACTATGCTTGAGTGTTCCCTCTGTGCTGGAATTAAATATAAAGCAGAACGACATAGAGGCCAGTCCCCGAAGGACAGCAACGTGTTCCCTGAAGCCCACAAAGTTATTTAACCACGGCTTCTGTTCGTACCTGGAGGGAACGGCATCGCTTGCAGTTCATGCTAGAACGACAGCCAAATACAAGTCGGGAGACACATGGCGGTTATAACTGCATGTTGTTGATCCTTGATCATGTGGACCATCTGCTCTGTAAGAGACATTTTTTTTTTTTTTTAATGAATTGTGTTGTTGCCACTGTGTGACATCAGCAGAACACTCCACTGACTTCATAGACCAGTCAGAAGAGAGAGGTTTTTAATGAGAGGTCAAAACTACTGTAAGGACATCACCACCCTTGTCTTTGATCATGGGTCAGGGCTGAACCCTTACGTGTCTGAGAAATAATGATGTTTTGAAAAAGTTCTGCTGTAAATATCCAGTCCTCAAAGCCACACCAGATGACATCAGGGCTCTAGCCTCCAAAAGAAAGCGCCCTCAAATCCAAAACATGGCATACGACTGTTGTTAAATATAAGTTGGTTTTACGTACAACCCCAAATCCACAGAGAGTTGGTGTAGCGACAGACAAATTGTCAGAAATCACTCTTAAAAAATGAAATAAACTCCATGAGATTTTCAAAGCAGTAGTTCATTCATTTTATCACCGTGCTCCACTTTCCAAGGGTCCGAACCCTCCCCAGAGATCCCTAGCTTGAATGATTTTCTTTGACCTACAACCACAGAGATGCAGTCGGTGTAACACGAGGAAATTTAACTTATAATTTATAATATGTGTTGACTTGAGGGGTAGAACAAATCGGAAAAACGAACAAAAAAATCATCAATGTAATTAAAGAGAATTTGACGTCTGATATGAGGCTGTGGAGCATGAAATCACATCAGTGAGCAGACAATCATCGACACGTGTTCAGGGCAAACGGCTCTGAACCTGGGAATCAGCATCAATAAATTCGCAAGCTGTAATTTATATTTGGGACTTCTTCTTCTTCTTCTTCTTCTTTTCCTTTCGGCTTTTCCCTTCAGGGGTCGCCACAGCGAATCAGTGTCCTCCATCTAACCCTGTCTTCTGCATCCTCTTCTCTCACACCAACTACCTTCATGTCCTCTTTTACTACATCCATAAACCTCCTCTTTGGTCTTCCTCTAGGCCTCCTGCCTGGTAGTTCAAAACTCAGCATCCTTCTACCAATATATTCACTATCTCTCCTCTGGACATGTCCAAACCATCTCAGTCTGGCCTCTCTGACTTTATCTCCAAAACCTCTAACATGTGCTGTCCCTCTGATATATTCATTCCTGATCCTATCCTTCCTGGTCACTCCCAGAGAGAACCTCAGCATCTTCATCTCTGCTACCTCCAGCTCTGTCTCCTGTCTTTTCCTCAGTGACACTGTCTCTAGACCAAACAACATCGCTGGTCTCACCACAGTTTTGTACACCTTTCCTTTCATTTTAGCTGAAACTCTTCTATCACACATCACACCTGACACTTTTCTCCACCCGTTCCATCCTGCCTGGACACGTTTCTTCACCTCTTTTCCACACTCTCCATTGCTCTGGACTGTTGACCCTAAGTACTTAAAATCCTCCACCTTCTTGATCTCTTCTCCCTGTAACCTCACTCTTCCACTTGGGTCCCTCTCATTCACACACATGTACTCTGTCTTACTGCGGCTAACCTTCATCCCTCTCCTTTCCAGGACAAACCTCCACCTCTCTAACTTCTCCTCCACCTCTTCCCTACTCTCACTGCAGATCACAATGTCATCTGCAAACATCATAGTCCATGGAGATTCCTGTCTAACCTCGTCTGTCAGCCTGTCCATCACCATAGCGAACAAGAAGGGGCTCAGAGCTGATCCCTGATGCAGTCCCACCTCCACCTTGAACTCCTCTGTCACACCTACAGCACACTTCACCACTGTCTTACAGTCCTCATACATGTCCTGCACCGCTCTAACATACTTCTCTGCCACTCCAGACTTCCTCATACAATACCACAGTTCCTCTCTGGGCACCCTGTCATAAGCTTTCTCCAGATCTACAAAAACACAATGCAGCTCCGTCTGGCCTTCTCTGTACTTCTCTATCAACATCCTCAAAGCAAATACTGCATCTGTAGTACTCTTTTTTGGCATGAAACCATACTGCTGCTCACAAATGCTCACTTCTGCCCTTAGTCTAGCTTCCACTACTCTTTCCCATAACTTCATTGTATGGCTCATCAGCTTTATTCCTCTGTAGTTGCCACAACTCTGCACATCTCCCTTGTTCTTAAAAATGGGCACCAGCACACTTCTCCTCCACTCGTCAGGCATCTTCTCACTATCTACGATCCTGTTGAACAACCCAGTCAGAAACTCTACTGCCACCTCTCCTAGACACTTCCAAACCTCTACAGGTATATCATCAGGACCGACTGCCTTTCCACTCTTCATCCTCTTCAGTGCCCTCCTCACTTCATCCTGACTAATCTTTGCTACATCCTGGTCCACAACAGTCACCTCTTCTAGTCTTTGTTCTCTCTCATTTTCCACGTTCATCAGCTCTTCAAAGTACTCTTTCCATCTTCCCATCACACTGCTGGCACCTGTCAATAGACTTCCCTCCCTATCCTTAATCACCCTAACCTGCTGCACGTCCTTCCCATCTCTGTCTCTCTGTCTTGCCAGCCTGTATAGATCAGTCTCTCCCTCCTTACTGTCCAACCGAGCATACAAGTCATCATAAGCTTCTTGTTTGGCCTTTGCTACCTCTACCTTCACCTTACGCTGCATCTCCCTGTACTCCTGTCTACTCTCCTCAGTCCTCTCAGTGTCCCGCTTCTTCTTAGCTAACCTCTTTCTTTGTATACACTCCTGTACCTCCTCATTCCACCACCAAGTCTCCTTATCTACTTTCCTTCCAGATGACACACCAAATACTCTCCTACCTGTCTCCCTGATCACATTAGCTGTAGTTGTCCAGTCATCTGGAAGCACCTCCTGACCACCCAGAGCCTGTCTTAACTCCTTCCTAAAGGTCATGCAATACCTTTCCTTTTTTATCTTCCACCATTTCGTCCTCTGCTCTGCCTTTGCCCTCTTCATCTTCCTCACCACCAGAGTCATCCTACACACCACCATTCTATGCTGTTTGGCTACACTCTCAGCTACCACTACTTTACAGTCACTGATCTCCTTCAGGTTACATCGTCTACACAAGATGTAGTCTACCTATGTGCTCCTACCTCCACTCTTATAGGTCACCCTATGTTCCTGCCTCTTCTGGAAGAAAGTATTCACTACAGCCATTTCCCTCCTTTTTGCAAAGTCAACTACCATCTGTCCTTCTGCGTTCCTCTCCTGGATACCAAACCTGCCCATCACTTCCTCATCACCTCTGTTTCCTGCACCAACATGTCCATTGAAGTCTGCGCCAATGACAAGTCTCTCACTTCTAGGTATGCTCTGCATCACTTCATCAAAGTCCAACCAGAATTTCTCCTTCTCCTCCAGCTCACATCCTACCTGTGGGGCATACCCACTAACAACATTGAACATCACACCTTCTATTTCTAGCTTCAGACTCATCACTCTATCTGACACTCTTTTTACCTCCAGGACATTCCTAACAAACTCCTCCTTCAAGATAACTCCTACTCCATTTCTCTTCCCATCTACACCTTGATAGAACAACTTGAACCCTGCTCCTAAACTTCTAGCCTTGCTACCTTTCCACCTGGTCTCCTGGACACACAGTATGTCTACCTTCCTCCTCTGCCTCATGTCGACCAACTCTCTACCTTTTCCTGTCATAGTTCCAACATTCAACGTCCCTACTCTTAGTCCTATACTCTTGGCGTTCCTCTTCTCTTTCTTCGTGCGAACGCACTTTCCTCCTCTCCTTCTTCGACCAACAGTAATCCAATTTCCACCGGCGCCCTGTAGGTCAACAGCGCCGATGGCGGTCGTTGTTAACCCGGGCCTCGACCGATCCAGTATGGAAGTCATAGGTTTGATTTGCATCTTTGATTTGGCAAAAGTTTTACGCCGGATGCCCTTCCTGACGCAACCCTCTGTATTTATCCGGGCTTGGGACCGGCACAATAAGACACTGGCTTGTGCCCTCTTGCGGCTACATTGTAATTTATATTTGGGACATTATGTAAAATTAGAATACAACAACCCTCTCTAATCTGAATGGAATTTAATGTGTTGCAAAAATATTCAAATATTTTACTCCAAGCGTTAAAAACTTATCAGCAGCGTCTGGATGACAACTTTTGATGTGAATTTTGTCCTGACTTTAGGGTCACAGGGCCAACCATTAACCTAAAAAATATTCCTGTTTGATTGATTGTTTTTTCATGATTTAAAAAAAAAAAACTTTTTTTTTTTTTTACAAATCATTTTGATGAATGATCTGTAAATAAATTGTATGACTGTTTTAAATTAATTGAATTGAAAAATGCTTAAGGAAATGTTCCCATTTTTGTTTAATGAGCATTTTTGAAATGGGATTGATTTAAATTTTTTGGATTGATTAAAATGTTCTTCAGTTTGTTATTTGTCAAACATAAATGCTTATTGTGCTAATTATAAATGACTGATACCTGTGGACAAAATGTGTGGAGAGTGAGAATCAAACTGAGGCTCCTCTCTCTCTCTCCAGCGCATTTTAATAATCAAAACGTTTCTGTCACCACCTCCAGGTTCTTTCTTTCTTACACAAGCAATTATTTCACTTCACTCCCTGCATCTCTGCCTCACATATGGGATGGGATGGGATTTGTTTTTTATTTTTACTTAGCCTTGGAGACGTACATTTCCTATCATTAAATTCCCAGCACTTAGTGTAAATCATATGCTTGTGTATTTTGGCCTTTCTTGGATGGATGTGGTAAAACTACGTTCTCTATAGTCTTACAAATGCTCTGTAAAATTAATAAGCCTCCTGGGTGGGTTTGCATTGACAAAGTCTAGGACAAAGCCGAGTTGTGATCCCATTCATGTTTTCCCTGGTTACGTAAGGAATCGCGGCAGCGCTTTCCCTTTCTATCCTCCACAAGGTCATCTTTTCACCGCGGTTCACACGAGTCACCCTGGCCCAGCTTCATTTCATTTCAAAGACAAAAGTTTTATTTAGTTTGAATGAAAGAGGGTGAGGACACACAGGCTGAGACGGTGATCATCATCATCACTACTTCTATTTGATGCCACATTGATCCGGCTTGGATTTGTTCTTTCCAACTCACACTGATTCAACATGACTCTTTAGTCTGCATTCATGCTCTCAACTGTTAACCACAAAAACACCATCATTGTGCTCATTTTATGCATTTACGTATTTGCTTCAAAGAACAAACAAAAATATAAAACATTTTATTTTATTTTATATCAAAATAAAAAAAAAAAATTGTTTTTATCCCCTCAACTTTGTGTTGGAAATGAAGCTGAACAATACTGCATTAGACGTCCACAGGGCATAAAATACCAAAGCATGTCTGAGGAACCGAGCAAACCCTCTGATGTCAGTAATTACATTTGTTTTACCACACAGAACCATCTGAATGAGTGCAATGAAATGAAATACATTCCAAATAAATTCCATTTATTTCACCGTTCATTTCATTGCAAATGCATTTTTTTTACAGGGTTCCCAAAACTGCTACAAAATCTGCACAATAGAATGGAAAAAAAAAAACATGCATACATACAATGAATGCATAACACGCAGTGGAAAAAAAAAACATGCATACATACAATGAATGCATAACACACAGTGGAAAAAACAAACAAACATGCATACATACAATGAATGCATAACACACAGTGGACTCTTCGTATACATGATTTCCAAAATACATGACCAGAACTGCCAGGTTTCTCCTCAGCTGAAACCAGTGTGGTTGGATGTTTCACTGCGAGCATCTTATAGTTACTTATTGTGTTTTATACTCAATAAACATTATTTCCCACAATTTTTATTAACACAACTGACATCTGGAGTAACTAAAAACCTCTACTGCTATTTAGAAACTTTAAAGTCACCAATTAGATTTGATCAAAGAAGAACTGTACTCTTTTAATGAGTCCCAAAGTGACGTTCCCTGCCCAGTTAGACCAGCTCACAATAATATAATCCCACTAAAGTAGAACAGAAACCCACTCTCAATAGAGAGATGCCAGGGAGTAGATGTTCAACAACTGGACAGTAATTTGGTCCCAAATCCAAAAGAACCTGAGCATCCATCCATCCATCCATCCATCCATCCATCCATCCATCCATCCATCCATCCATCCATCCATCCATCCATCCATCCATCCATCCATCCATCCATCCATCCATCCATCCATCCATCCATCCATCCATCCATCCATCCATCCATCCATCCATCCATCCATCCATCCATCCATCCATCCATCCATCCATCCATCCATCATCCATTGACCCACCCATTCAGAGGTTTATCAGATTCCCTGAAGACCAGGAGAACCTTTAATGGGGACTTTCCTTCCTACAGAAACACAAACTCAAACAAAAGCATCATCATTCTTTGCCACTGTGTTGAGAGCTAAGCCACCAGTTACTCCACAGTAAATTAAGTTGCACCAAACTCAAGTAGCAAGGAAAAAATAGTCGACTAAAATACCTTCAGAGATACTACATTAATTTATATAATAGATTCATGAAGATGTCAGAGGATCCTTCTAACCTGTCGTCTGTGTATTTACCTGGAATGGATAAAGCCTGTTTCAGGCTAGTGGAGACACACCTAAGGTGCAATAAGAAGTCGGCTCAAATGTGTGTTTGCATCTGTGATTGAGTTTTATAAGATTAATACATAAAATATAGTGTACTGTTAACGCCAGTGAGTGAAAAAAAACATTTATTTCATTTATACAGAGAGACTGTGGTGCCAGCAGTGGTTCCATTCTCCTCTTGGGGACTTCCAAAGTATTTCCAGGATAGATTATATACAGCATGTGCTGTAGATACCTGCATGGCTGCCTCACCTACTCTCATGATGCCTGTGCTTCAGTGTAGGCAATGCAATTCATCACCCTCTTAAATTAATTGCTTGTCATTTTTTTTACAAAAGTGATTTTTTTTTTGGCTAAATCATCTCCTCATGATGGTGACCACCTCTGGTAAAATGTATCCTGAGTTAAACAGATTGTGCCATTTAGTATAGTTGTCTATGTGTACGTCTATGAATAAGAGGTTTGTTGTTTTGTGTTTCCTGAAAAATAAAAAAATAAAAATTAACAAAAAAATCACTAAGGCAGTTAGTTTAAGAGGGTGACAAAATGTTCCACAAGAATGGACCGATGTGTTATTTAGACTAATAGAAAGCTGGATCCTCAAGACCTGTAGAAAAAAAATGAGTGTCTATTGTGATGATTTCAGTGTTTTTTTCAAACCTAATGTCATTAGTGATGTCACCCTTAAACTGTGTTTAACTGAGTCTAAGGGGGCCGAGCCAGTCGCAGTCTTCGTTTGTTTACAGCAATACCTCCTTCCTTCATGATTTTCGTTCTCATCATAACTCTAGGATGGATAAAGCGTAATCCGTTGCCTGATTGCATCTCCACAACCAGTCTGAAGGCAACAAGTACATTCATTCCCGTTACGGCTTCTTATTTAAGGGGGTGTACTGCACTTTCTCAAAACAGTGCCCAATTACACTCACCTCATGTGGTGCCATGATTACATTTTTTTGCAAGCAGTGGCTGCTGCCTGATGATGCATATAACAGCCGCCTTAGTCATCCCTGTCCTCACAAAATTTGCAAAAGTAGAGCTGCAGAGAGAGAATGGCTGGCTCTGATAAAAAAAAATCATGATGTGACAGAGCAGCAGACTTCCATGGAGAAGACTTTATGACGTAGCAGACACTGCATTTAGTGTCTGACTTTGTTGCTCCCTGCAGAATACAGTAAAGCTCAATGCTGAAGTCACACTGTAACACACTACAGTTACCAAACTCAGTCCTACAGTTGAGTCAGGATGTGTAGTTTCAGGTTGGCTGAAGGTGGGATGAAGCAAAGTAAGTACAGTAACCAATAAAAGAGCCATTAGATAGTAGAATGCATCCAAATATGAATGATTTTTAGGGGTGTCTGTGTAGGTTGTCAGTCATCCAGGTCATTGTTATCCAAAGCTGTTTAAGTCAATCCACTGGACATTAAGAAAAAAAGAAAGACGTTTTGTCTCTCATCCTAGAGACTTCTTCAGTTCTTCTTCTTCTTCTTCTTCAGAACTGAAGAAGTCTCTTGGATGAGAGATGAAACGTATTCAAGAACTTTCTTAACATCCAGTGGATTGACTTAAAACAGCTTTGGATTTTTAGGGTTTATAAATGAATATTGTCATGGTTTTCTCACTCAAAAAAAGGGAAAAATCAACAAAATGACCGAAACAGAACTCTGTCCTGAAAAACGAGGTTCATAATGACATAATGATGGTGGAACAAGAGTTAATCACTATTTATACAAGAGAAAAACCCTCAACCCTGCTCTTTGAGGGTTGAAAAAACATTTAAAAAAATAAATAAATAAATAATATATATATATATATATATATATATATATATATATATATATATATATATATATATATATATATATATATATATATATATATTTTATTATGTGTGTATATATATATATATACACACATAACAGGTGATCACAGCCAAAGGACTTTTAATCAATAAAGCCAAAAAGGTTACCTTTAGCCTTTCAGCATCATTGCAGGGTTAAATTATTCATCACTCTGGATTATGATTCTGTTCAGCATGTTACACATGTTGATAATACATGCTTTTTGTACATGTTTATCGGCACAGAATGTTGTCTGCCACATTATGTAAGGTCATGGAGAAGATCTGGTCTATTAGTTTTCAAAAAAACAGTCAACATAGGCTTCATCAACTGCATTAATGAGGGTTGAGGAATAAAACTAGTATGCTGGTATTTATTGATACGACGCGCCATGACGGTCATTGACTAACCTCTACCACAAAAGTTAAAACTCCTTGTTTCACATGAGTTCCAACTCACGTTCAGAACTCATGTGAAAGATGATGAAGAGTCAGGCATGAGGAGAGAACAATTACAGAGAATACCTTTTATTTGAAAGTAAATATGCTCTATTCTGTTCCTTTTATGCTGACAGGTTTGCCAAAAACAGTGAGATGAATAGTCTATGAGGCCATCTTTCTAACAGGCGGTGAGGAGGACAGCTGCTGGTGTGCACGTGGAATCAGAGGTGTAAGGGTGGACAGTTACTTGGATTTGTTTGAGTCTGATGCGTGTTCTGTGTTTGACTGCTTGTCACTGTGTGTTTCAGCAAATTGGTGCAGAAGTCAGGAAATAGTGAAATGCGATGTGTGTTTCTGAGATAACGTGATACTCCTGAGACAAGGTTTTATCAGGCATTGTGATCTTGATTAATTCTCCTGCTAGTGCTGATGTTTAACTGCTGGCTCATTTTAAGCAGACATTTTTATTTATTATGACTGACTTGTGTTATGAATAGTGGGGAAAAAAAACAAAAAAACCACACACACACATTTGTGGTGCGTTTCTTCCCGTGTCTTCAAATGAAAAAAGGCTGAAGACGTGTTACAACTGTGTGATACCACTGTCTTTTCAAAGAATGTGAAAGTTTTTATTTGATCTGAGGGAAATCTGATTTCTTCCACAGCGGTTCGTGTATTCAAGACTCTGTAGAGGGCTGAGATACTTGGGCGAGATGAGGGAGATGAGTGTTGGAGATGCGCATATGGAGTGGTGCTACTTGGCGTGGGTGGGTTGCACCAGAAAGGGAAACTAGTCAGATGTGGCAAGAAGTTCAAAATACAAACCTCTGAACGCAACATGGCGTTTTATGAACATTTAGACATTAGTTAGTTATTGTTGGTATCTACAAATGTTCTGTGTGTCTATCTGGACAGACAGATAGACACACAGACACAATTTTTATGACTTCAACCTTACATAGAATTCAATAGATTATTATCTTATTATTATTATTATTATCCCTGTTAAACATAAATAGACAAATAAAAACGATGTATGATAAGAATAATGTCATTTACGCACATTGATGGAAGGTAATTATAGCTGTCAATCCAACATTTGGCCCACATCCCAACTCATGGCATTAAAAATGAGGCATTTTTGTTTATAATGAGGTTTAAAGTCATCCTAGGTTACCGTGTTTTTAAACTTAAAAGATGAAGTATTACTTCAAGGTCCTTTTAATATTTACTTCATCCAGAATTCTCTTCTCAAACCAAACCATATCATATTCACATTGACTTCTGTTTTCCATCCTCCCAGTCAAACATCCATTCCCATGTGCTTCCTATTTAAGCATGAAAAATATTCATCTTAAAAACCAAGGGGCCCAAGCCCTTCAAGTACCTACCACTTACATATTCCCTTTAAATATACAACTTAATATTTGAAGTTGAGTTTCAAAAAAATTATCTGAATAATTTGAGCCTTATTATAAGGAAAACATGAACATATATGTGGAATCCTGTAGATCCTGGGTGCTTTGAGCTTTATCATGGTCTTAGCAGCAAATAATTCAAAAAAATCCAGCATTATCATTCACTGCGGTTTTGTGTTCCATTTAATGCTCTTGCATTAAAATTAAACATCACCCAGATCCTGTTCAGGGCATAAAGGACAATGTTCCATTATTCCATTATTCCATGCATTAAATAGCAGCAAAGATCTTCTTAGCCCTGCAAATTCCAAAATCACGTTTATACAGAACTGATTCGCAGCAGCAGTGCTGAATAATTACATTTTTTTAAAATTGTCATACTGAGAAATTGTTTTAAATTAGCATGCTTGGATGCTTGGTGTATTCACACAAGGGTTATTAGTCAAGTATTCATAAATATTTTATTTCATTTGTTTTCCAGAACACATAACCAAGATTAAAAAAAATTCCCCAACCAGTCAGTTAACCTGAGCTTTTGTTGTTCAAACCTGCCCTTTATATCCCGACCCCCCCCCCCCTTGATCCCATCACTGCTGCTGCAGCCCAACACTTAAATGAAGTATTTTATTCAGGTGAAAAACACATTGACTCTGAACAGGATCCAAGCAGTGTTTGTGTTCGATTTATAAGAACATTCTCTTTTACAAATTACCAAATTTTAATGATTTCTTCTGTCTCAAGTCAAAGTGCCAACACTGCAAACATGTCACTCGGGTGGTGCCCTTCCACCGAGGCGACTTCCTTGAATGTGAAATCATTCTTTGTAAAAGACCCTTTAATTCTGGTAAGGGCTGCGGGCAAGGTACCATTACTCTTCCTGCAGGGTGACCGATGGTGGCGTACGGAGCCACCGAGGCTAGTCTACTTTAGGAAGAGAAGAAGAACTCAAGTACTGGTGACATCTTGAAATTCTTACCTGCACATATGTTTCAAAAAGTGACGGTGACAGGTGAGAGTAAAAGGTTACAGAATTTACTCAGCAATTTTGGACGTTAGCAAAAATTTGCTGCAGTATTTGTGTGCAGATAGCAGTGAGGCTAACAGAGTACTGTTTTTATACCACTGACAGGAAACACTACTGACAGTTTCCTGTTGTCTTCAGCCATCACCAGTTTCATTCTAAAGAGGCAGCATTCGTATGTACCAGTGTTACCATGTTTTAATCAAGCGCTGCCACTCGATTTAAGCAATCTCCTGTGACTCTACCAAAAATGAGGTCGCCACGTAATTTAATTTAGGTGGTAATTAAAAAGTGCAAGGAGCCATGTGATCTCTGTAACCATGGCTTTCTTTACTCTAATAGAATATAATTTTGCCTCTAATAGGCAACAGAAGACCTTATATGGGTCTTCTATGATTTTGTTATGTAGAGAAAAGCCTTAGTTACAACCTTGATGTATGGATTATTATTTTTTTATTCATCAACAAGACATAGAATTTAAATAAATAAATAAACACAACCAGCAACCAACACCACATTAATGGCAGGCTGAATAGAGGAGATCATATGGAAACATTTTCCACATTTATTTTCCAAATTTGATCTAAAGGTTACCTTCATTTTTTTTTTTTTTTTGTGAGATACTAGAGGGTTTCCATTCTCCTCTCCAAAAAAAGTTGAAGCTGTCATCCCTGCTATTTCCCAGCTCACAAATGCAGTAATATTTCAATCATCACTATCCTTAGGATGTAGTGCAACTGCATAGTTGCACTGTGAATTATTCAGAACAATATTACTGCAGGGGTTAACGCAGAATCATGACAGGGAAATCGTGATGCAATATAAGAGACTGACTCTAAATGAAGAAGAAAACTGTAAGAAAAAAAATATTTGACAGAACTGGAAAGAACTAAGACAGACAGCTGTAACATTGATCAATAGCATTCATAGATACCTTTGACTGTGTTTACTCCTTTAATCTAGTGAGGAGCAGGTTATAGGAGCAAGGTGGTTGTGTTTCAATGCTCTAAACGTTGGTTGTAAGATGGATTTATAAGACGTTGCTAAGTGATGGTTGCAATGAGTGAAACATGGTGAGTTAACTGAGATATGGAGTTCAGTTTTGTTATCCCATCGCCTACGAGATTTATTATTAAAGCCAATTATGGTTGGAAGCAAAGTTATACAGTCCTCATTGTTTATTAGGTTTATTGGATTAGTTTAATATTCATGAGCTGTTTGCAACAGCAAAATTACACAAGAACAGTTTAAGAAGCCAAGGGGAAAAAATTTCCACTTTCAATACAAAATGTTGCTTTTAATAACTTCTTCTGTCTCAAAATTGTTCAACCACTGAATGTCATTCCTCATAAGAGACACATTTACAATAAGATGTTGTTAAAACAGTAAGCCATCCTTTGTAGACATCTCCACATGGATGTAATATAGGCAGGCAGCAGACAAATCCAGGAATCTTCTGGAACAAGAGGTTTCTGGACAAGACTCACGCTCGCCTCTGGTCGCAGCAGCTAAATGGTCTCTACAAAGTATTAGAGACTATCTTTAAAGAATAAATCATTTAGTTTTTTTTAGCAAAAATTGTAGCACTCAGTAAAAATAGCTTTTTTTTAAGCCCTTCCTTCATTTTTTGAAATCTTGCCATATTTATTGTCTGGTTGACTAGTCTCTAAATACCAGTATCACATGACCATTAATGCACTAGTTCAACGTTCACCACAAAAAAATTATCCCAAAAAAGATGCAGAAGTGCTGTTGTCAGTAGCATAGTCATGACATCTATGTCACTGTGTAAGCAGCGTCCTGTCAAAACCATTACTTACAGAGAAACTATTAGGGTCTCCTTTTTTGTGCGTCTTGTAATATTTAACTTGTTAATTGTCCACCAAGGTCTTCCTGACTTCCTGTCCCGAGTGGGAAAAAAATAGCATCCTCTCACCTTAGGGACAATCGCGAGTAGTAAGTACAGCCCCATTAGGAGACATAACTGTCATGGAGAACTGGAAGTTAGTTATAATTTAACTCCTGGTCTCTGATAACAGGCCTCAACATATGCAGCCACCCTGGATAAACTGGAGAAGGATGGACTTACATCTCCGATGATGAGTGACACTGAGTCACTCCGTCTCTGTGGGCAGTGTCTGCTGTCTGGCAGAATAGAGATGCAGCTGATTTTTGAAATGTTTCCAATAGTGAAGTCACATGTTGTCATGGATTACAGAAAAAAATGTTTAGAAATTTTTAGTACCTGAAAGTTATTATGAGCCGAAAGGAAAAAAAAAACAAAACACAGATATGGATATGACTGAAAATTATCAGCTACAATGGGACACAAACAGCCCCACAGTGTGGATTCATCTGAAATAAGGTAGCATTGGTATCAGCCTCAATAGGTGTGAACTACATTTGTGGGAGGGATGTATTTTTTAAGAACTGCCAACATACTCTCACTCCCAGATTATCAAATATGGCAGCTCGGTAAACTTCCAAATATAAAATAATACTAACCCTCTGGCATCAGTTTTGCAATTCTCCCTTTGACCATACCTCCCTCTGTTTTCCCTGTTCCCATCTGGGTAGTTTGTTACATTTCTTTAGGTGATCAGGTGATCAAGTCATCTTTCCCTACAGATGGTCCTCTAAAGCAGTGGTCCCCAACCTTTTTTGCGCCACGGACCGGTTTCATCTAAGACAATATTTTCACAGACCGGCCTTCATTTGCTCAATAATTGTCAATGATGGAAGGACAGCTGTAGTCTAATAATAAGTCATCTGCAGTGGTTTTACGTAAAATGCAGACATCAACAGACAATAAACAACCTTTTTTTCATAAATTGATCATATCTCTATGAACGAAATAATTGTAAGAAGATGAGATTTAGAACCTTCTTCATTTCTTTTCAGCTTTTCCCTTCAGTGGTCACCACAGCGAATCAGTTGCCTCCATCTAACCCTGTCTTCTACATCCTCTTCTCTCACACCAACTACCTTCATGTCCTCTTTCACTACATCCATAAACCTCCTCTTTGGTCTTCCTCTAGGTCTCCTGCCTGGTAGTTCAAAACTCAGCATCCTTCTACCAATATATTCACTATCTCTCCTCTGGACATGTCCAAACCATCTCAGTCTGGCCTCTCTGACTTTATCTCCAAAACCTCTAACATGTGCTGTCCCTCTGATGTACTCATTCCTGATCCTATCCTTCCTGGTCACTCCCAGAGAGAACCTCAGCATCTTCTCTTCTCCCTGTAACCCGTAAAGACACATACTGCAGCTGAACCTATATCAAAACCCTGCCATACCTTTCCTATTTTTAAAGATTGGTTAAAGTGATTTTGACCAATTACACATGCACATGCTACAACACATGAATAAGAAGTATAGTGCCAGCTTTCTTCACTACATTTGCAGACCAGTGATTTCCCACAGGAACAAATAAGGCTGGCTGGCTGACACACACATACACACTCAGCATCAAACAACTTAAACCAACTGTGTTATAAGGAAAATGTGTTGGTGCCCTATGTTTGTTTTCCTGTTCAGTCCTGACACTGATGTCTTTCCTTTCCTCAGAGCTAGCTGTGCAGAGACTGATCTTCTCTAGATATATCATGTTATATACATAGTGGAGCACTCCAGTTCCCCCTCATTTTACTCACTCTAACAGGCAGGATAACATTTCAGACATCAGTCAGCGTTTGATTATAATGCGAGAACTTTAATTTCCAAATGTATGTCATGTGTTTTTTTTTAGAAGGAGTGGTTCCAAATATCAAATTAATATCGATATTGAATCCAAATATCAAATTAATATCAAGATCAAGTCCAAATATCAAATAAGTCCACATCTGAATTCAAATTTGTAATGTTTTTGAGTGGAGGAAGGGATGGCTGATAGTGGTGGATTGAGGACTTTGTATTGTTTGTGTTTTTCTCAAATTTATTATTTAAATGTTTCAATTTATTCTCCAATTGCGTTTGCAGAATCTCCTATTTTATTTTTCCTAAATGTGACCCTAGCAGGCCAGTGCCAGGCTGTCGCATGTGACCTATACAAACTTTTTTCACAATATTATTAATTGCAAAGTATCACATGCTTATCGCAGATAGTAAATCATTCTCCTCAGTCAGGCCAGTTTTGTTATGCATTGAAAACAGCAGTGATCTTTTTTACCAAAATACAGTAAGTTTGTTTCTGTAATAAGTAATTACAGGTCTATATCAAATCTTACATTTATTTCCAGTGAGGGGAAATAAATGTAAGATTTATTTCCCTTCACTTCAATCGAGTTTTTAATATAATTATTTCTTAAATTTTTTCATTTACAGAGATGTTGATTATCAATTTATGCAAAAAAGGTTATTTATTGTCTGTTGATGTTTGCATTTTACATAAAACCACTGCGGAATGATTTATTATTAGACTACAGAAAAACCATATTTTAAGTTTTTCTAAACTCTAATGCGGTTTTATTGCTTAAGATATGTTTTATTTCTATGATGTCACTGTCTGATTTAATGCCTACCCTTAATTGAAATTTATAATTAATTTTAAAAATTAGTTCTGAATGTATTTATTTGCCATCTCACAGTGATTTGAATTTGCTGTCTGCATGAATTGAGCTGTACAAATTAACTTGTCCTTGCCTGACTAAATGACAACAATAATGACTGAGGAAAGCTGTGACAATACCGTTTATTGATTAAATAATGTAATTGAAAGCTCAGGCTGAGTTGTATTAGGTGGTGGAAAGATGGCATCACTGAGCTGATTTAGAGAAAGTTTGCACTCTTTGTGGTTGTCTACTTGAATTCCCACTCATTGCTTTTCCCACTCATTTACTTAATTATAAAAAGAAAATCTGAAAGTACAAATAGGGGGATAGGTCTGCTCATCCTTTTGATTCATTACCATCATATTCATCTAATACCAAGGTTATCTGAGCTATGTTTCCAACAGCCTCAGCGTAGTCGTCACTGTGCCCCTTCTTCCTGGCTTTGATTGTAAGGCTTTGTAATGTTTTGCTACCAATAATTTGTGGCAGAAATCTGACAAGTTTTATTTCAATATTAATTTAAAACAAGAGATTGAGCATCGAAAGTGAACATTTCATGACACGTCCATAAAAATTGCATCTCCTCCTTTGGCAGGTAAATAACATTGTAACCCCATGTAGCTGTGTAAAATGAGAAATAAATCAACCGTCTCCCTGTGAGATTTAGAACCTTCTTCTTTAACTTTCGGCTTTTCCCTTCAGGGGTCGCCACAGCGAATCAGTTGCCTCCATCTAACCCTGTCTTCTGCATCCTCTTCTCTCACACCAACTACCTTCATGTCCTCTTTCACTACATCCATAAACCTCCTCTTTGGTCTTCCTCTAGGCCTCCTGCCTGGTAGTTCAAAACTCAGCATCCTTCTACCAATATATTCACTATCTCTCCTCTGGACATGTCCAAACCATCTCAGTCTGGCCTCTCTGACTTTATCTCCAAAACCTCTAACATGTGCTGTCCCTCTGATGTACTCATTCCTGATCATATCCTTCCTGGTCACTCCCAGAGAGACCCTCAGCATCTTCATCTCTGCTACCTCCAGCTCTGTCTCCTGTCTTTTCCTCAGTGACACTGTCTCTAGACCAAACAACATCGCTGGTCTCACCACAGTTTTGTACACCTTTCCTTTCATTTTAGCTGAAACTCTTCTATCACACATCACACCTGACACTTTTCTCCACCCGTTCCATCCTGCCTGGACACGCTTCTTCACCTCTTTTCCACACTCTCCATTGCTCTTGACTGTTGACCCTAAGTACTTCAAATCCTCCACCTTCTTGATCTCTTCTCCCTGTAACCTCACTCTTCCACTTGGGTCCCTCTCATTCACACACATGTACTCTGTCTTACTGCGGCTAACCTTCATCCCTCTCCTTTCCAGGACAAACCTCCACCTTTCTAGCTTCTCCTCCACCTCTTCCCTACTCTCACTGCAGATCACAATGTCATCTGCAAACATCATAGTCCATGGAGATTCCTGTCTAACCTCGTCTGTCAGCCTGTCCATCACCATAGCGAACAAGAAGGGGCTCAGAGCTGATCCCTGATGCAGTCCCACCTCCACCTTGAACTCCTCTGTCACACCTACAGCACACCTCACCACTGTCTCACAGTCCTCATACATGTCCTGCACCGCTCTAACATACTTCTCTGACATTCCAGACTTCCTCATGCAATACCACAGTTCCTCTCTGGGCACCCTGTCATAAGCTTTCTCCAGATCTACAAAAACACAATGCAGCTCCCTCTGGCCTTCTCTGTACTTTTATATCAACATCCTCAAAGCAAATACTGCATCTGTAGTACTCTTTTCTGGCATGAAACCATACTGCTGCTCACAAATGTTCACTTCTGCCCTTAGTCTAGCTTCCACTACTCTTTCCCATGACTTCATTGTATGGCTAATCAGCTTTATTCCTCTGTAGTTGCCACAACTCTGCACATCTCCCTTGTTCTTAAAAATGGGCACCAGGACACTTCTCCTCCACTCCTCAGGCATCTTTTCACTATCTAAGATCCTGTTGAACAACCCAGTCAGAAACTCTACTGCCAGGTACAGGTAGTACAGGTACAGGACCGACTGCCTTTCCACTCTTCATCCTCTTCAGTGCCCTCCTCACTTCATCCTGACTAATCTTTGCTACATCCTGGTCCACAACAGTCACCTCTTCTAGTCTTTGTTCTCTCTCATTTTCCACGTTCATCAGCTCTTCAAAGTACTCTTTCCATCTTCCCATCACACTGCTGGCACCTGTCAATAGACTTCCATCCCTATCCTTAATCACCCTAACCTGCTGCACGTCCTTCCCATCTCTGTCTCTCTGTCTTGCCAACCTGTATAGATCAGTCTCTCCCTCCTTACTGTCCAACCTAGCATACAAGTCATCATAAGCTTCTTGTTTGGCCTTTGCTACCTCTACCTTCACCTTACGCTGCATCTCCCTGTACTCCTGTCTACTCTCCTCAGTCCTCTCAGTGTCCCACTTCTTCTTAGCTAACCTCTTTCTCTGTATACACTCCTGTACCTCCTCATTCCACCACCAAGTCTCCTTATCTACTTTCCTTCCAGATGACACACCAAGTACTCTCCTACCTGTCTCCCTGATCACATTAGCTGTTGTTGTCCAGTCATCTGTAAGCAACTCCTGACCACCCAGAGCCTGTCTTAACTCCTTCCTAAAGGTCATGCAATACCCTTCCTTTTTTATCTTCCACCATTTCGTCCTCTGCTCTGCCTTTGCCCTCTTCATCTTCCTCACCACCAGAGTCATCCTACACACCACCATCCTATGCTGTTTGGCTACACTCTCACCTACCACTACTTTGCAGTCACTGATCTCCTTCAGGTTACATCGTCTACACAAGATGTAGTCTACCTGTGTGCTCCTACCACCACTCTTATAGGTCACGCTATGCTCCTACCTTTTCTGGAAGAAAGTATTCACTACAGCCATTTCCATCCTTTTTGCAAAGTCAACTACCATCAGTCCTTCTGCGTTCCTCTCCTGGATACCAAACCTGCCCATCACCTTCTCATCACCTCTGTTACCTGCACCAACATGTCCATTGAAGTCTGCACCAATGACAACTCTCTCACTTCTAGGTATGCTCTGCATCACTTCGTCAAAGTCCAGCCAGAATTTCTCCTCCTCCTCCAGTTCACATCCTACCTGTGGGGCATACCCACTAACAACATTGACCATCACACCTTCTATTTCTAGCTTCAGACTCATCACTCTATCCGACACTCTTTTTACCTCCAGGACATTCCTAACAAACTCCTCCTTCAAGATAACTCCTACTCCATTTCTCTTCCCATCTACAGCATGATAGAACAACTTGAACCCTGCTCCTAAACTTCTAGCCTTGCTACCTTTCCACTTGGTCTCCTGGTCACACAGTGTGTCTACCTTCCTCCTCTGCATCTTGTCATAGTTCCAACATTCAACGTCCCTACTCTCAGTCCTATACTCTTGGCGCTCCTCTTCTCTCTCTTCCTACGAACACACTTTCCTCCTCTCCTTCTTTGACCAACAGTAGTCCAATTTCCACCGGCACCCTGTAGGTCTCTGTAGGTCAACAGCACCGATGGCGGTCATTGTTAACCCGGGCCTCGACCGATCCGTTATGGAAGTCATAGGTTTGATTCACATGTTTGATTTAGGTAAAAGTTTTACCTTGGATGCCCTTCCTGACACAACCCTCTGTATTTATCCGGGCTTGGGACCGGCACAATAAGACACTGGCTTGTGCCCTCTTGTGGCTACATTCCCTATGAGATTTAGAACACGTTTTAAAAATTAAAAAACAGTTCATCCAGTATCTCAAAAACGGCACACAACATGCTTTTATTTTTGCTGTATTATATGTCTTTATTGTTGCAATTCTTGTTGCAACACATTTTAACAAAACAAACTGCGTTCTCTTCCACTTTTATGGCTTGTTCTCTGGGGTGGGATTGCCAGACAGTGTATACGTTTCTGCCCTTCTTCAAGGGTTTCTTATCACATACTTTGATATCACGTAGCAGTCTGTTCAAATGGACTTAATTTACATTTCCACATGCTGATCAGCAGAATATGTGTCATTTATTGTCAAAGTGAATACTGATATTTGGAGAGTAATCAAAATGAGAACAAGAGATAAAAAAAATCTCGAGGGTTTTTTTTCTAACCATGGAAATGTAAGATTGCTGTAATTGAGTGCAAGCATGTTAAGATATGATATTAAATGGTTTTTTTTTTTTTCTGGAGTGCAATCACAACATTCAGTCGACACTTATTTAAAAATTCAGCAAATAAACTATCCTACAAATGTCTTCACAAACGTCCATCCTAAATTTGCATTTGCCCCTAATTAAATAGTTTTAAGAAATGTGGTTTAGTTTAATTTTATTGGGAAAATAAGATGATTTTCCTTGTTAAAACTGTTCTAGAAAATGTCAAAAATTATATATATGAGTAAAAAATTACATTAGTGGAGGACTGTCAGGTAACTGAAATGACAGCACCGCCCAAACAAAAATCTTGAGGTTAACCTCTGCAGCAGAGATGTCACTGGAGTCGTGCCAGAGTTTAAGAGAAGCTTTAGAGAAATAAAATCTGTAGAGGCTGCTGCTATCTGATTAGTACCATGTTTTGTACCAAGTATTGCAATTACCTGTTTGCTCCCAACAAAAAAAAAACACCTAAATTTTGAAAAAGCCAACCAATATCCAGGCTCACCTTATGGACCCCATCGTTCCAGCTGCATTATGGCACAAGGGATTTTTTACAGATTGCATTCAAATGTGTCCCATTTAGTTTGGGTCAGAGGCACTCAGCTGGCTTGTGTCAGGCTGTTCAATCTAATCTGAACATTTCTTGACGTATGAGTCCTATTTGTCATGTGCACTGCTGTCATTTGACAGTCAGAATCAATGCAGCTTGAGCAGAGATCCTCCTCCAGCAGCCATCACTTCACCCCCCACTCCCCCATCGCCTCTATTTCTACCTAGTTGTATGCAGCATTATCAATTTCATCTTTCCCCATATGAAAAATTCCATTCCGATTTATAGCAGCCAGCCTGATCGAAACTTACACCCTTTGGGGGGTAAAAATTCCATTACCATGTAAAGCAGTTTTCATTTCTATCCCGCCCTTTCTTCAGTTTTGCTGCAAATGCATTCAACAGGTTGTTTCAACTTCGGGCCTGACCGAAAACCTTTTCCATTTCATGCACTTAGGCTTAAGGATGTGAGTTAAATGGTTTTGTCAAAAATCACACACTGTATTTTGTTCCCACATTATAGGTTAAAGTACTTCATTGTAGCAACTCCAGGTTGTGGTTTGCAGAGGACATTTGAGTGAGATTAGGAAACAGTGAATTTATTTTTTGTGATTTCAAACCCATCAGTTCGAGAACTTTTCTTTGCAATATTCAATCATTCACACAGACAAATCTCAGACTGATTAACTGTGACGTTTTCCATTTGACTAACTGCTGACAGAAACTCATATTGGCAGCTCATCTCATCATATATAATATCTCTACGGTATCATCTAGAGCTGTTATGGAGCTTTGTGATCATATAATTCAATGTGGACGACCAGGAAAACAGCTGTCATGGGTGATGTAGAACTTAATCAAGTGATAATTTAAGAGATGCGGCACCATCCTTCTGAACACACACACACACACACACACACACACACACACACACACACACACAAAAGCAATACCAGCAACATACGTGTCTTGTGCTAAACCCATGCTTTCTATAACCTCTGGCTGCGGTATAGCTTGTTCTACATAATCTTTTATGAGGTATAGGACACCCTGAAACACTGCATGTTATGTCTGCTTTTGTATTTGTGTTCATCAACTCATTAAAATCACTTCTTATTACAGTATAATTTTATGCTTCTTATTTATATCTTGCGCATATCCAAAAATGTATTGACGAGTATCTAACCAAGCTGGATTTGAGCTAAAATGGCAAAACTTTAATCAGCTGTTTTCAATAATCAAGATCAGACAAAAACAGTCTCAATACTTTTTTGTAACAGATTTTAAGATGGTCTCTAGAATGATAGGACTGCTTCTAATTGCTTTCATGGGATCAATGTTTTTGCTTTTTTTTGGAATGTTAATTGATGTCCAAGCTTCATCTTCCTCACAGAGGCTGTGCCTGTTTTTTTTTTTTTCAAAATATTTCTTGATCTTTCATGGAATCCATCTGAACCCTCAGGATGCAACAGCTCTGCAGTGGACAAGGGGAGAAAAGCAACCCCTAGAAAAATATCTCTTATCCCAGTGGTTCACGGATATTGGACTTTTCTGATGATTTGGTGTCTGGCATTGGTGAATATCTTGGATTTCAGGCATGAACCATAATTCAAATGTAGGGCTTAACATAGAGGGAACACGTGGTGTTCGTTTATGAGGGATGCTTATTCAGGGATTTGTATGTAGTGGTCTGTGAAAGCAGTATTATTAACTTTTATATCATATCAACTAATAAAAAAAAATCTTTTTCACTAAATCTAATATATGACTGGTATTATTAGTGAATAGGTTTTAATAATTATGTTGCGCTCAGGACATTACTCTATATGCCATTTTATTCAACCTCATCCCCAACCTATCAGCATATCCAGGCATGTGAGTAAGAGCTACCAAGAGCATGCATAAGAGGCTCTGGCACTTTGAAGAAGAATACACAACACACTCTTTTGTGTACTGGTTGTCCTGATGGATGGGATTCACCGCTAATGCAAACCAGAACTCAGAAGAGAAAATAGGGCCTTAATACAGTTAGAACACAAGCAACCTACATCCTCTTGGACAAACATGCACAAACACACAAATGCACACGTACCAAATGAAAATTAAAAGGAGCGCATTAGGCAGAGCAGAGCACTAAGGGAGCATAAATGAATAGCAGTATGAAATAAGAATTGTCAACTGTCAGCAAGGATTAGTTGGACTGAGCTGCTCTGCTTTGTTTTCTACGATGGAAAAAAAAATCTTGTTGACATGAGAGAGGCCCCCACCAGACAGAAGAGAGCTGAGCAGAGGTCAGGTGATCTTTATATAACTGGCCGCTGGGACACAAAGGACCATAATGAGAATTATTAGCATCTGCATTTGAATTAGTCATGTATATCTAATTCCCACATGAAGAATCTTTATCATTCATTAACTTTTTATTTATTTATCTTTTTATTGATTCATTGATTTATTTTCAGCACTGCTGTGCTTGTCATTTGGTTAAACTGTGAGTGATGAATCCTGGCTACTCTGGTCTGACTCACTTAATCACTTTATCATCAGACGTGAGAGTATTTCTATAATGGTACAACTTATCTCTGATTTAGAAGCCATTTAGAAGTTATGTTCGGTTTCTTTCTTTGCACTTTTGTTCTGCCGGAATGACTGATGTTGGGTGATGTATTTTTATCCCTGTTCATCTAAGCTTTTTTCGTGCTGTACGCGCCATATCACAGCCACTCGGAGTGCTGTGAACAAAAAAGGCTATTTCCAAATCTGTTCTTTAGCTGACCTGCAGTACTCATCAAGACCTTACATATGCGACTCAGTTAGCACATCATTTCAAGGTTATCAAGGGGACGATGACAGTGCTTATCTGGGGTTTCATTTCCTCTTTATAATGGGCTATGGCAGGGAGCAGGTCCCACACCGCTTGTGCAGTTCTACAACATCACTTCCCATCTGGACAGCACACCCCCCCTCCACTCATCTGGGAGGACTGAGGAGGCTTCAGTGGGAAAGGACTAGAAAGAGGTAAAAGAAAAGAAGAGGAGGGAGGGTGAAGGAAGGGCAGCAAATTACAAAAAAAGAAAAATAAAACCATAAGAAGGGAATCTGGCAAAGGTAGTAATTCAAAGCCTGTTGAGTCAGAGCGCTGGCAATGGGGAAATCAGAAAGTCTCAGAGCCTGTTTGTGTAGCGAGGGCTTGTTTGTGTGCATTTATATTTGCCGTACTCTTTTCTTGCACAAAGAAAGCATAAAATAAATCCAGATATAAACACGTTTGCAGACAGATTCCTAATTCCCAGTGCACATGTCATAATTGAAAGGTAGACACCTACTAAGACCTGATAGAATGACATCTCCACCTGCAGTCTGTGTCGGGGATATCCTTTCAAAATGTCTTAAGTTGGTCTATTTTCGGTACTTTTAATTCTAATTCACTACTAGAGAACAAGTACACCATGCATCATGGAGGAAACAAAACTTTTGGATGTTGTCCGTGTCTATGAATATGGAGTCTGCGTCCTGAACCCCCAAACGTTGTTTACACAGGTTTATACAGGAATCGTCTGTTTCTTTCTACATTTTTTTGTTGCTCAACTTCTACCAAACAGGCTGTAACTGTTAAACCTTTTCCAAACGTTTCTCGTAAATGGATTTAGGTCGGAGTGTTTTTTTGTTTTTGTTGTTTTTGTTTTTTGTTGTTGTTTTTTTGCATAAAAAAGATGGATTTAGGCTGTTAAAATGTAAATGTGAATGTTAGTATGTGGAAATCTTTGATGTTCTGCACACAGTCAGTCAGGTTTTGCACGATATTAAGGCTAAAAAACATTTTTGTTTTACGATATTTGTTTTTACACACAAACATATACATATATAAGTATATAATATATTATATACTTATATACTTGTACTATATATATACATATTATATATTAGAGGATGGCATTGTGGTGTAATAGGTAGAGCTTACCTCACGACAAAATGGTTCCAGGTACCATTACTTTCTGAGCAGAGATTTATATTCTCTTCCTGTGTCTGTGTTCTCTCTGCTCACTCCCACCTCCAAAAACATGCAGCTTAAATTAATTAATCACTCCAAATTGTCGGTAGGTGTGAATGTGAGCATGAGTAATTGTTAGTCTATGTGCGACTCAGTGATGTGTTGGGTGTATCCCACCCCACTCACATAGCTGACTGGGATAGGCTCCAGCATGATGAGGACAAGCAGATGAAGATGAGAAAATTATAATCATCTCATCTACAAGATGAATGAATGAAAATGAATGAATATATAATATATGTGCAGTTTTTTCCGTCCTATAAGGCAGGAAGTGACGAGGTTAGACAGGAATCTCCATGGACTATGATGTTTGCAGATGACATTGTGATCTGCAGTGAGAGCAGGGAACAGGTGGAGGAGAAGCTAGAGAGGTGGAGGTTTGTCCTGGAAAGGAGAGGGATGAAGGTAAGACAGAGTACATGTGTGTGAATGAGAGGGACCAAAGTGGAAGAGTGAGGTTACAGGGAGAGGAGATCAAGAAGGTGGAGGATTTTAAGTACTTAGGGTCAACAGTCCAGAGCAATGGAGAGTGTGGAAAAGAGGTGAAGAAACGTGTACAGGCAGGATGGAATGGGTGGAGGAAAGTGTCAGGTGTGATGTGTGATAGAAGAGTTTCAGCTAAAATGAAAGGAAAGGTGTACAAAACTGTGGTGAGACCAGCGATGTTGTTTGGTCTAGAGACAGTGTCACTGAGGAAAAGACAGGAGACAGAGCTGGAGGTAGCAGAGATGAAGATGCTGAGGTTCTCTTTGGGAGTGACCAGGAAGGATAGGATCAGGAATGAGTACATCAGAGGGACAGCACATGTTAGAGGTTTTGGAGATAAAGTCAGAGAGGCCAGACTGAGATGGTTTGGACATGTCCAGAGGAGAGATAGTGAATACATTGGTAGAAGGATGCTGAGTTTTGAACTGCCAGGCAGGAGGCCTAGAGGAAGACCAAAGAGGAGGTTTATGGATGTAGTGAAAGAGGACATGAAGGTAGTTGGTGTGAAAGAAGAGGATGCAGAAGACAGGGTTAGATGGAGGCAACTGATTCGCTGTGGAGACACCTGAAGGGAAAAGCTGAAAGTTAAAGAAGAAGAAGAAGAAGGCACACCTAAAGCCTTTAATTTTCTCAAAAACTGACAGCGCTCCTTATAATCCAGTGGGTCTTCTTTGTGAAAAAAGTTTTTGAAGTAGGGGCCATTCATTGAAGGTGCGCCTTATAGTCCAGTGATCCTTATAGTGTGGAAAATACTGTACTTATATAATATATACAGGACAAATATATGTGTGTATATATAAGTGTGTGTGTGTGTCTGTTTATATATATATATATATATATATATATATATATATATATATATATATATATATATATATATATATATATAAAGAGAGAGAGAGAGAGAGAGAAAGAGAGAGAGAGAGAGAGAGAGAGATACATATGCTGTCAGTGAATAGAATGCGTGTACGATATCATGAGACTACCTAGTAATCTCCCCATCTATATATTTGAATAAACTCACTTGAAATGTTTCATGCTGTCAAACGCTCAACCAATCATGGTTATCTTTCTCCAGTTATTCTGCTAACATTCATCTACGGCTTCACAATGCCCATCCAGCGCAATCCATGATTTGCCAACACAAAGTCGTTACATCACCACGTTGATTTTTGACTACGTTGGGTGCGCTTGGTTTATAATACCAATACATTTGTTTTTCATATGTTTGGTATGAAGTCTGATATTATTGTTTTATCGTGGAATTTTCACAGGTTCCCGCTAGTGTGTGTACATACATACATATATATACATATATATATGTATATATACTATATATATATATATATTATATATATATAGTATATATATGTGAAATATAGGAAATATGTATTTTATTGTGGGTTTTTTGTTTGAGATGGGAGTATGCTTCTGTGTTTGTGTTTTCTCTTATATTGCTGCTTTATCTTTTCACTATGGGGAATTACTTTTTATAGAAATGCATTTACAGGGCATTCTCTATGTGTGGAGCCACCGCTCAGGCACAAGAATGAAAGGATGGGCAAACCAAGAGGAGTGTAGCAAGGGAGAGGGAGGGAGAGAGACACAGAGAGAGAGAGAGACAGATATTTGATGAGCTCAGAGCCAAAGACAAATCAGCACAATTTGCTTAATAAAATTAGGGACAGTTAAATTAAACAAAGCCAGGCGCTGGCTGAAGGAAGCCAGCATTCAGCGCAGGACTGCAGCTTAGTGACACACCAGAGCCTGACCTGAGGTCGATACTGTCTTTCAATCCAAACCTGCTGTTATTGTGGATTTAAATCCTGATTCCTGCTGTAAGCCCTCAAACTGAGGCACCGCGTCGCACCTGGCCACCTTTAAACCTCCGCTACACCCAGAGAGACTGAGGTGTGCTCACAGGGTTGCTATGCCTCAACAGACAAAGGAAGAAAGAGACCATCCCAAAATGGAAGGGGATGAGGAACCCCCCATGTCGGCTTCCGCTGAAGCTCTGGACAGTCCCTCCGTTCAGACTTTAGGAGCTCAGGCAGAGCAGGCCCAAGCTACCCTGACCCCCAACACTCACAGGTGTGGGTGCTCCTGCCAGCCATGGTGTCTGGTCCTCACACTCACCCTACTCCTGCTTTCTCTTCTTGGCAGCTGGGCGGTGGTCCATCTCACCCTGGGGACCCACGGAGGATCGCCTTTCCGGCTCTCGACTAGCTACGATCAGAGGATTCCCCAGGATGACTCGGCTACTATCGAGCCCCACTTCACCACCAACTGCACCATGGGTAAGTTGGCTCATTTGTAACATCAGCTATGCTTAAGATGTGAGTGAGCAGCAAGGATGATTTTTCATAGCTTTTGAGTGTGCATAAATCCGGAAAAAAAAAATTGAAAAGATCTGAGTGACCAATCTGTAAAAATATTAGTAAAGGATTAAAATGAAGCGGTCCAAACAGGCACACACTGATGATTAGGTGATCTTCCTGCTATATCACTTGTTTTCTGAGTTTCCTGTCACAGTCTCAGTAATATAGACTGTCTGGGCTAAATGTGTTTCACATGCCTGCCTAATGACCAAGTTCCCAAAGACACACAAACATGTCAAACTGGAAATTGCACAGCTACCTTCTGTGACTTTAACCTCATTAGACCATATTTGGATATAACATGCGCAAACAGCTTGAGACTGAAATAAGATCCTTCTCTGTCAACCTCAAAATATCATAATTTAATTAATAAAACTGATTCAATTTCCTCAGAGGTTTGGTGCAGCAAGACAGCAACTCCTACTTTCACATATTAAGTGTGTATTATTCAGGAACTATGTATAAAATCCTGTTTCAAGCAGCTGATTTATAGGAGTACAGACCGTCAAACCTAGACAATGTGGTTTTACTGGAACATGCATGAAATTAAGCATGTACTGTATAGTATATCATTACTTTTCAAACACTTACTTGTTAAAATAGGTACGTTTCTAAGGGTGAGTGAGAATGTCACAAAAGGTGCCATTTCAGGCTCATGTAATCTTTGGTTAGCAGATCATGTTCGGGTTCACATAAAATGGAATATAAAGTAGTGTGACCAAGAGAAATGTTCCAAAATTAACTCTTGTCTTTGACTAAATGAAATCTGGCAGTAGTGATCTACGGCTGTGATATCAGTCATCTTATATAAAGTAGTTTCTCAAAGCAGATTTGTGGTATAAATGTGTTCATCATTGTGTTCTAAGATTCTAAGAGTATCACACTGGGCTGCTCAGGATGCATTTGCTTCTCTTATGTATGCTGGTAGTTAAATATAGTGAAGAAGTTACTTTGCATTTTATAGATTATAGGCTATAATGACGCATCAGATGCTCTTTAGAGTCGAATGGGACACTGTTATGTGTTTTATTGCAATCTCGACTGCAGAGCAAGCGCTAAAGTGGATGTTGGCAGGTGGGAGAACCTAAATTCTGGTGAGCTGCAAGGCAAGAATAAATATGTCATTTGTTGAATTACTATCACACCCCTAACCCTAATCCTGATCGCAGGCAAAAGTTGAACCATTACTAGTATTATTATGTATCTATAGGAAGCTTGGCATTATTTGTGTGTCTGTGTCTGGATAGACAGAATGATTCATTGACGTAGCCAGACAACTGTTTTACATCATTCTGCTGCAGTTTTACCCCAGTAAAATGAAATCTAAAACTTGTTTCTCTACATTAAATGTCAACCAAACTGTTAAGTGTTTGCTCCTTTTTATGGATAATAGTTTAAAGAATAAATTATTGGAGCAGGTTGTTCTTAACACTTACTGGGCAGTGGCATGTAAGTGTTTGTTTTATCCAAATAGACACATGGATACTTTTTTTGGTTGTGTGAACCGTCTCTGTTGCGTTACATGTAATCTGGATCTACATTTGCATCTGATATCTGCACAGAAATTCTTGGTGGTGGATCTGTTGAACAAAAGAGCAAAAACTGGAGCAGCATAATCCCCGCCCCCTAATCCAGGTCTTTTCGAGCTTCTCATTAGGAAGCATCCATTCTGCCATTTCTGTGTTTCTGAGGAATGACACAGAGTGGCTTTAAAAAGGTCATCAATCCCTGTGGCCTCTTCGTGAATAGATTTGATATTTTGACAGCATCAGCCTCTTTAAGCTCTGTGACGATCAAGCAGCCCCTGATGCTGAGTCAATACTAAGTTTCAGGCGAATGAGGAAACATTTATCCGGCTCAATTCAAATAAGACTTTGTGTCAGGAGATAGTTGACCTACAAGTAGTGCAGCAGAGTTTGTCACAGCTGGATAACCCTGTGAACCAATCTGAAACACATGGTCTATCATCAAATATCAAAACATGAACACTCCAGCAACACTTGCTGTGTCAGAAACATCTTTATTATTGAATTACTAAATGTATTATAAGGCCGTTCCTAATAATGCGTGTTGCTGGAGTTTTCATCTCTTTGCAGCTTTTTTCTCTCTTCTATATGCATTTGTAGTAAGGGAAGTTGTGCGAGAAACCCATATACTGCTGTTATCTGGGTATCAAAGATACTAATGCATGTGTGGGATAGACAAAGACAGGCAACCGTGTCTTTGCATTTACAATCCTAATCTTCTTTCTTCACCTCTCCTCCGTACCTCCTGGTTCCTGGTTTCATGGCATCTGCATCCTTTGTCTGTGATTTAACATTGTGTTTTATAATCCCAAATTACAACATAAATGTGTATTTATATAATTCACAATATGTTTTTATTCTGCATAAACAATACGCCTTATGTATCATTGAGAGTATCGTTTAAAAATGCAAGCTGAACAGCATTTTACAGTGCACCACATGACTGAGGAAAGATTTGATCTCTTATTCAATGATCTTCAGTAACTAATTAAACTTTTCAACGTAAAAAAAAGAACCCTTTGAGAAGTGGTGTCACTGGCACAGTTTGCATATTGCAGCTGTGTGTCGCGTCTTTTCACAGGTGCAGAAAAGTCTTCCACAAAGAGAACACGGTTAGATCAATTTCTGGGTCACGAGCAGACGAATGGAGAAGACATGAAACACGGAGGTGCTGAGCAGAGAAATGACAAGACCTCATGAAAAAGACAAGGAGAGGGAAAATAAAATAGAGCACACATGGATGCATATTTAATTTTTTTCTGCACATCTGACTTTTACTTCTGCTTTAACCTCAACTTTCCTGGTCATATTCTAAATTAAAATTCATTCAATTGTCCTGAATTTTCCCAAATTTCCAACGGGAATGTATAAAGTTTTAATCCCATCCTCATATAACTTAAATATACCAATTATTTTACTTTTTGCCAGTCATCCATGGCTAGTACAGAGATAAAACACTCATTGCATACATTCCTCTCTCAAACTAAGCCCCAATCCGTTTCGGCAGACTCATCATCTGCCTCCATCTGAGCCTCTCCCACGTCCTGACACAACACCTGTCACAAAGCTGGGATCAAATTACCTTCATGCTTACCTAGTATAGATTATGAAAGACAAGGTTGTTCATTGGACTGACACTACATACGACATGTTTGCTGTATTTCTATAAGTGCCCTACTGTAAATAGAAGTTTGTGGCCAGTCTTGCCAAGAATAAGAGGCCAATAACAAAAAACATACGACTGAACTGGTTTGTTCCCAATAAATTTAGCACTATGCATGAAGACTTCTGTGGATATTTAATATTGGGCTTTCACAATAGTTCTGTTTCATGACTGTCAGTCCAACTTGGATGAAATAATAAGAAAAGCATGATAAATTTAAAAGATTCGCAAATGAGTGAGAAAGAAGAGCATGTCCGTGTCTAATTTCTGACCTTGTGTTTTGTTATTACTTCTTCAGCCTTGAGACACATATAATTGAACGGTCTTCCTAATATTCCCCTCTTACTGGAGTCTGAGTTAGATTCATCTAAACCAAGTGCATAAAACCAGTCTTAATCAGGTCTGATCTTTTGACTCTGAATTGAAATTTTAACAATGCCCATTTCCTCCCTTGTTGTTTTCTTGAGCAGAAAGACAATGATTACTCAAACCAGTCAAGTGAGTGGAGGTGTAGTCAATACAAGATAAATAAATGGAGCAGTGTCTGACTTCTTTCTCCATACCCTTCCACTTTAATTAACTCATCAGTCACAGGGCCAACAAGCAATCCAATCTGTTGCCCCTGAAGTGACTTGCGTGGTTATATGCCTATCTCTGAAGCTCATCCTCCTGACAGGAAGTTAGAATCCCGCTTTCTGCAAGTATTTGTGGTATATCTGTGCAGTGAACGTAATTACTCAAGCACAGGAAACCTGTCAGTGACACGCTTAACCTCCTATAGATTCTCATCCTCGAAGCAAACAGTGGCGATTGCGTTGAGTGACGAGCTTATTAACAGATTGTGTCAATAGCAGATTTGACTTTGCCTCTGTCATATTACTTTAGCGAAAGCAGAAGGTCACATTTGCTTTCACACTCGTAATAATGTTTGTCCACCGAAAAGTGTATTCCTTCTTGCTCTCCTGTAATATCCAGCAAACTGTCACATTTCATTTATCCTGTTGGACACGTAGCTGAGACGAGGCAGCGGTGAACCCCATGGGAATCTGAACCGGTGACCTTCCCTTCCCTCGCACATTTCCTTAACCATTACAACTAGCTGCTGCAGGCCCTTAATGGAGCATTACAGCAAGTCTATACTTTGCGATTAGGTACACTGCAGTGCAAGGCTGTCCCTAGGTCCATCAATCACACTCGGCCCTGTGGAAGCAATGAAGGAAATGGGTTTGGAGAAAGCTGGCAGAGTGGGTGAGTGTTAGACAAGGGGATGGATGGGTGCTGGGGTTCTGTAGAGACAAAAAAAAACATTCAAGTGTCATGGCATGGGATTTAAATGAAAACAGATGTTTAGCTGTTAATGACATTTCTGCATTGTTACAACTGTATTATTACAAGAAATGAAACTTGTTTTATATATATACACTGTATATACATACATACATACATACATACACAAACACGCACATACGTACAATACATACACACACATACACGCATACAGCACACACACACACACACACACACACACATACATATATACTCACATGCATACATACAGTACATACACATGTATATACACGCATACATCCAGTACATACTGACATGCAGACAGACATAGAGACATACAGTACATACACGCACACCAGAAAAATGAAATCTGTTCCTTCAGGTTGAGACTGTTTGTGAGATCAGGAGATGTCAGAATTGAAGGGGTTGAGGGATTTCATGTAGTGATGCAGTGGCCCTTAAGGATGAGCGATAGTGTCCAAGTGAGCTTATTGTTTTCCATCAGTCTTCTCAATACTTATCATCTCTGCCTGAGCACATTAATCCATAGATGCATGTGTGTGCAGATTGAATACTGTCAAGCAGGTGCACACAATATTGCTTCTGCTGTGTGATTGTCCTCAAAAAACGAAAGCAAAAGCAACCCCCTTATGATGTTTGCACAGAAATCGTCCTGAAGTGATGATGATGGCTTGGTTTTTTTTTAAACTTATGTTACAACTGTAAAATAAAATTTTCATAAGCACAGTCAAATAAACTTAACAAAAGTAGACAAATTTGTGTTTGGAAGATTATTTATTTGTTGTAACAATGCTTCTTGGAAATAAATCTCATCGTTGGAAAGCCTGTTTATTCCCCCTTTAGATGCCACACTTGTAACAAACATGCATTTGAGCAGCAGAGCTAAGTATCTATTCACCATCCACACTGCAGACTTCTCCTACAACCCCCCCACTTGTCACCTGCAGAAGTTCTCTGACGACTCTGCGATTGTCAGCCTCATCACTGATGGGGACGACAGACAGTACAGAGAACTGACCCAGGACTTTGTGGACTGGTGCCAGCGGAACCGCCTCCAGATCAACGCAGGGAAAACCAAGCAGCTGGTGGTGGATTTCCGCAGGAGAGGACTCCTCCTGGTAACACCGGTGAACATCCAGGAAATGGACATTGAGATGGTGTCGTCCTATAAGTACCTGGGTGTTCACCTCAACAATGGACTGGATACAACCAGCACAAATGCTCTTTATAAAAAGGGTCCGAACAGACTCTATCTCTCAGGAGGCTGAGGTCTTTTGGAGTGCAAGGGGCACTCCTGAAGACTTTTTATGACACATCTGTGGCCTCAGCTATTTTTCATGGGGTGGTCTGCTGGGGGAGCAGCATCACTGTAGCCAACAGGCAAAGACTGGACAGGCTGATTAGGAAGGCGGGCTCTGTCCCAGGATGCCCCCTGGACTCAGTGGAGGTGGTGGGAGAGAGTAGGATGACAGTCAAACTGTCATCAATGATAAAGAACCACTCCCACCCCCTGCAGGGCACACTAAGATCACTGGAGAGCTCCTTCAGCGATAGGTTGTTTCACCTAAAATGCGTGACACAATGCCATTGCAGGTCTTTCCTGCCCACGGCCGTCAGACTGTACAATCAACACTCCTCCCAGCAGACCACGACTAGACAATTACACACACAATCTGTTGACCAGTGTAGTTTGTAGCTTGTAGCCTGTAGTTTGTTGTTGGCAATGTGAATTAGTGATTATACTGTATATTGTAAATTGTTAATATGTACATATGTTAATACATATATTATATGTTACATCCATCTAATATGTATGTATTTTCTATGGTAGTATGTATGTACGAACCCCCCATCCCCCCTGCTGCCGCAATCACGCAAATTTCCCCACTGTGGGACTAATAAAGTTCTATCTTATCTTATCTTATCTGAGTTGTGCTCAAGAAAAGTGTGACAAATCTTCTCTGCCCAGTCAAACAGCCTATTCTCTCTTTGCTATTGATTCGTTTTTGAGCTTCTGGTACCCCAAGTGCTGCCAATCAGTTGCCTTTGAAAATGGGTTGTGCTTCAGTGGTCAGTAGGTGTCTGCTCCAAGAATCGGCGTGCCAATACATGCCTCTCGAATAATATTAATAATAATAATAATAATAATAATAATAATAATAATAATAATAATAATAATAATAATAATGGACTAGATTTATATAGCATTTTTCTGGACACTCAATGGATCCATTATTCATTCAGTCCTCATTCATACTTGTGATGGTAAGCAAGTGTGTAGCCACAGCTGCCCTGGGGCAGACTGACGGAGGCGTGGCTGCCAATCTACGCCTACGGCCCCTTCAGTCACCACTGGAACAATCACACACATTCACACACCAGCAAGTGCTTCACTGGAGGAAGGTGGGTAAAGTGTCTTGCCCAAGGACACAAAGACAAATGACTCGGCGAGAGCGGGAATCGAACTGCCGATCTTGAATAACTGGACGACCTGCTCTACCACTGAGCCACTGATGCCCCTGAATGGGTGTCCCAAGATGACGACACCTCAAGAACGCAGTTTCCTCACATTGTTAACACTTGGGTATTGTAGATTGTTTTCTACAGATTAGCAGTCAAGGTTTGCAGAGCTTATGGCTCTTTCACCAGACAATCCAGAGAAGACTACACACAGTCAATCTTCGGTCTCATAGGGTTGCCAAAAGGCCTACCATGGCCGTCCTTCACCATCAGGTCCATCATCACTGGTGTCGACAGCTCCTACACTTGAGCCTGAACATGTGGAGGAACATTCAGTGATTTCATATTCTGTCTACAGCCGTTGGGTTGTAGGCTCAAAGTGTGGAGAAGACGTGGAGAACACAATGTTGATTGCTGATGGTGTGGGGTGTCATCTACCTCACTGGACAAACGAGGCTTGACATCATTGAAGGTAACTCAATGCAGAGATGTATCAGGATGAGATTCTGCAACCAGTGGTAATTCCGTATCTCCACAGTCTGTGATCAAACTCCCTCCCCCACAGACTGTGGTTTATCAGAGAATTCCATCCAAAACTTTGGAGTGGAGAGGATGTAATGGCAGTCCTGAGTGGCTGGTGAGGTCAGCTGGTGGGATCAGCTTGGGTGTGTTGTTTTTTACCAGAGTGACCAACACAACCATGTTGGTTGAGTTATATCAAATGCTGCTTGAAGAATGGGATGCCATCCCACAGCAGTGTGTGACCACGCTGGTGACCAGCATGAGAAGGAGATGCCAGGCTGTTGTGACTGTGTATGGTTCTTCCACACACTACTATGGTTCATGTTTGTTAAATGAATAAACTGTTAAATTGTCAATATGTGTTGTTTCGTGACCGGGCAGAAAAGATTTGTCACATTTTTTCACGGGCACAACCCAGATTTGTGCTCTGCTGCTCACCCCACAAATACATGTTCCTCACGAGAGTAGCACTATTTAAAAGGGGAATGAACAGGCAATAATAGCAAACAAAAAATAACAAAGAAATAATCCACCAAACACATATTTCCTTACTTTTTGTGTTAAATTTTAATAAGGCACACTTTTTAAAATGGACTACTGTATTAGAGGTGTCTTACATGGGAAATTCGAAAGATACAAATATATTGAAAATTGCAAAATTATTAAAAAATTATTAGTTAATTGTTCAATTGATGTAGTTCGGATGGAAAACTTATTTAAAATGAGAAAATCTGAGGAACAATAGTAGTCCCGGTTTCAAATCCACCTGTGGACCTGATACGTTTCTGTGTGGAATACATATGCTCTTCACATGTATGTGTGGGTTCCGTCTGGGTTCATCCAGTGTTGATAGGATAAGACTAGCCCACTTAACTGACATTTCCTGTAAAGATGAGGCCCTGCACAAAACACCCTGAACTTTAAACTATATCTTGCCACCTGTCCTGGAAGGTAATGAATAGAAACTATGTTTTAGTTGACCAGACAGAGATGTCAATGCACTCTCCTGGGTTCAAGCAGAATCTGCATTTGTCTCAGACAGTCTGTATGTACTGCCATGTCATTGTGCACGTCTGCATTGTCATCTCAAATGTATGTTGCTTGGATTGAAGGACATGCTGGCTAAAGCTGTACAGCTGATGGATGGGTGCAGCATTTACTAGAACATATGCATTAATCAGGTGAGGAATGTTGAAAGTGCTGTTCCCCTCTGCTTGACATAACATTAAAGAGTTGCTGACTGGCATTGATTCAAATGTGCATTTAACATATCAAATATCATGTCTATCAAAGGAACAGCTTCACCAACTGGATTGTTTTGCTAAAGGTTATGCTTGGTTTTCATTTGAAATCTCCACGGCAGCAGAAGTTAAAGTAAATCTAGATCAAGCTGCAAGCGGAGTAAAATCAAACAGGTACCAAAAACAGAAGAAGACTAAATATATTCTTCATTAGAAAAATGTTAACATGATTAGAATAATGAATTTGATTATCAGTGAATCAATTTCAACTCAAATAAAGTTGATTATTTACAAAAAAAACCCCAACTTGAAATATGATGCAAATGTTTTGTTGAGCGTTGATGATACAAATAACATGGTTTCTGTTTCTATTGCCGTTAAATTTTCAGGATACTTTAAAACACATTGTCAGCAAACGATGAATATAAAATGATGGAAAAAACATGTGACTGAAAAGCAAAACAACATATCTCCTTAATTAAAAAGAGATTCAACAGGGCTGTATCTGGAACTCTGAACTCCATCACATCCCACCTTATAATCTATTGCCCCAGGCTTTCCTGCTAGCAGCATCCCCTCATCACACTTTCTGTTGCAGGCTTCTTTCCAAAGCAATCTACACAGGCAGTTTAGTTTTAAGATATTGAGCAAATGTTAAACAGCCCAGGGCACAGAGTAGACTGTTCCCTGCATCTATATGCCAAATGAGCAGATGTCTAAATTAACCCTGACCCAGCAGGAAGGAGGAAGAGTTACAGACTAAAGAATCATTGATTAACAGTCAGTCATAAAGGAACTTAAACCATTCACTATGCAGAAAGAACAGGTTTGTGGAAAGTTAGCATGTAGTAATGACTTTACTGTCTCCAGTATATATTTAACAATGCAGAGACAATGGATGTGAATCTCAAGTAGGAGTTGTAATTCATGGAGCTCTTAAGACGCCGCACCAACTTTTTTCTGTTCTTCATTGACTCAGATCTACAACTAGGAGAAACTTCAACATTGACTAAATTCATGTTCTTGGAAAACTTCCTCAGCTGGATCCCAGTGCCTGCTGAGTTTATTACAGATTTGTTGTAGTTTTTAGTTATGAAGCAGGAAAAAAAAAATCATGGCTGCTACTTCTTTGGAGGCGAAGAGCTCGATCACATTCATATCGCCAGTCCTTTATATTTCAAACCTTTTAAGTCAGTGCAGTTATTTGGCATCTTGGGTGGAATGGATCCAATCCTGCTAACTTGTAATAAAAAAAACATAAATCCTACAACTACAAGGAAATGTCTACAATGAGGAAATCAAAGCTCTTTGTACAATGTTGTCAGATTCAAAGTGTTTAAACTCACCGGAAACACATTTTTTTCTGAGGACAGATGCCTTAATGTCAATGTAGCCGCAAGAGGGCACAAGCCAGTGTCTTATTGTGCCGGTCCCAAGCCCGGATAAATACAGAGGGTTGTGTCAGGAAGGGCATCCAGCGTAAAACTTTTGCCAAATCAAAGATGCGAATCAAACCTATGACTTCCATACCGGATCGGTCGAGGCCCGGGTTAACAACGACCGCCATCGGCGCTGTTGACCTACAGGGCGCCGGTGGAAATTGGATTACTGTTGGTCAAAGAAGGAGAGGAGGAAAGTGCGTTCGCACGAAGAAAGAGAAGAGGAGCGCCAAGAGTATAGGACTAAGAGTAGGGACGTTGAATGTTGGAACTATGACAGGAAAAGGTAGAGAGTTGGTCGACATGATGCAGAGGAGGAAGGTAGACATACTGTGTGTCCAGGAGACCAGGTGGAAAGGTAGCAAGGCTAGAAGTTTAGGAGCAGTGTTCAAGTTGTTCTATCATGGTGTAGATGGGAAGAGAAATGGAGTAGGAGTTATCTTGAAGGAGGAGTTTGTTAGGAATGTCCTGGAGATAAAAAGAGTGTCGGAAACAGGTCAGTGGAAACAGGTCAGTGGATGATGCAGTCAACATGGGACTGCATTTCATCCTGGATCATCTCGACCACCCAGGGACTTATGCACGGATCCTGTTCATTGACTTCAGCTCGGCGTTCAACACCATCATCCCTGAGCTGCTCTCCTCCAAACTCCACCAGCTTGCAGTCCCCTCTGTCACGTGTCAGTGGATCACCAGCTTCCTGACAGAGAGGACACAGCAGGTGAGGCTGGGGGCGATCACCTCAGACACTCGGACAGTCAGTACTGGTGCCCCCCAGGGTTGCGTCCTCTCTCCACTGCTCTTCTCCCTCTACACGAACGACTGCACATCCTCACACCCAGCCGTCAAACTCCTGAAGTTTGCAGATGACACAACTGTCATTGGACTCATCCAGGACGGTGATGAGTCTGCATACCGACAGGAGGTGAGACAGCTGGTGGACTGGTGTAGTCGTAACAACCTGGAGCTAAACACGCTCAAGACTGTGGAGATGACTGTGGACTTTAGGAAGTTACCCTCCCCTCTGCTCCCCCTCACCATCGCAGACAGCCCTGTGGACTCTGTGGAGAGCTTCAAGTTCCTGGGGACTACTGTTTCCCGGGACCTGAAATGGACTCTCCAGATCAGCTGCATCCTCAAAAAGGCCCAGCAGAGGATGTACTTTCTCAGGCAACTGAGGAAGCACGGTCTGCCACAGGAGCTTTTGGTCCTGTTTTACACGGCAGTCATTGAATCAGTCCTGTGTTCCTCCATCACAGTCTGGTTTGATGCTGCCACCCAAAGGGACAGGATAAGACTGCAAAGGACAATCAGCTCTGCTGAGAAGATCACTGGGACCTCCCTGCCCTCCCTCCAAAAGCTATACTCCTCAAGAGTCAGGAGTCAGGCAGGGAAGATCATCTCAGACCCAACTCACCCTGGACACCGACTTTTCAAAAGTCTACCCTCTGGGAGGCGCTACAGAGCCCTCCTCTCAAAAACCACCAGACTAAAGAACAGTTTCTTCCGCCAAGCCATAAGTCACTTGAATGGCAACCGTTAATTATTGTCCCAAATCCTTGTAAATGTTTATACAAGCACTCAGCACTTGCACACTGTGCCCCCCCCCCCCCCCCCACCGCGTTCTGCATCTTGTGTTGTATTAGTTATTTATAGTAGTTAAAGTATTTTAGATAGTTAAATTAATGAATGAATGTACAGTGAGACACCACCTGCCGGAAAGAAATTCCTTGTCTGTTCTCCAACAGACGATGGCAAATAAAAGTGATTCTGATTCTGATTCTGATAGAGTGATGAGTCTGAAGCTAGAAATCGAAGGTGTGATGTTCAACGTTATTAGTGGGTATGCTCCACAGGTAGGATGTGAGCTGGAGGAGAAGGAGAAATTCTGGTTGGACTTTGATGAAGTGATGCAGAGCATACCTAGAAGTGAGAGAGTTGTCATTGGTGCAGACTTCAATGGACATGACGGTGCAGGAAACAGAGGTGATGAGGAAGTGATGGGCAGGTTTGGTATCCAGGAGAGGAACGCAGAAGGACAGATGGTAGTTGACTTTGCAAAAAGGATGGAAATGGCTATAGTGAATACTTTCTTCAAGAAGAGGCAGGAACATAGTTTAGATTAGACATAATCTAAGATTCCAGTTTTGTCCCAGTGAATTTTTACTTTTTATTTTAGCATGCGTGTTGTCTGCCAATCATGGTGTAGATAGTAAGAGAAATCGAGTAGGAGTTATCTTGAAGGAGGAGTTTGTCAGGAATGTCCTGGAGGTAAAAAGAGTGTCAGATAGAGTGATGAGTCTGAAGCTAGAAATTGAAGGTGTGATGGTCAATGTTGTTAGTGGGTATGCTCCACAGCTAAGATGTGAGCTGGAGGAGAAGGATAAATTCTGGTTGGACTTTGATGAAGTGATGCAAAGCATACCTAGAAGTGAGAGAGTTGTCATTGGTACAGACTTCAATAGACATGTTGGTGCAGGAAACAGGATGGAAATGGCTGTAGTGAATACTTTCTTCCAGAAAAGGCAGGAACATAGGGTGACCTATAAGAGTGGTGGTAGGAGCACGCAGGTAGACTACATCTTGTGTAGACGATGTAACCTGAAGGAGATCAGTGACCGCAAAGTAGTGGTAGGTGAGAGTGTAGCCAAACAGCATAGGATGGTGGTGTGTAGGATGACTCTGGTGGTGAGGAAGATGAAGAGGGCAAAGGCAGAGCAGAGGACGAAATGGTGGAAGCTGAAAAAGGAAGGGTATTGCATGACCTTTAGGAAGGAGTTAAGACAGGCTCTGGGTGGTCAGGAGGTGCTTCCAGATGACTGGACAACTACAGCTAATGTGATCAGGGAGACAGGTAGGAGAGTATTTGGTGTGTCATCTGGAAGGAAAGTAGATAAGGAGACTCGGTGGTGGAATGAGGAGGTACAGGAGTGTATACAAAGAAAGAGGTTAGCTAAGAAGAAGTGGGACACTGAGAGGACTGAGGAGAGTAGACAGGGGTACAAGGGAGATACAGCGTAAGGTGAAGGTAGAGGTAGGCCAAACAAGAAGCTTATGATGACTTGTATGCTCGGTTGGACAGTAAGGAGGGAGAGACTGATCTATACAGGCTGGCAAGACAGAGACAGAGATGGGAAGGACGTGCAGCAGGTTAGGGTGATTAAGGATAGGGATGGAAGTCTATTGGCAGGTGCCAGCAGTGTGATGGGAAGATGGAAAGAGTACTTTGAAGAGTTGATGAACGTGGAAAATGAGAGAGAACAAAGACTAGAAGAGGTGGCTGTTGTGGACCAGGATGTAGCAAAAATTAGTCAGGATGAAGTGAGGAGAGCACTGAAGAGGATGAAGAGTGGAAAGGCAGTCGGTCCTGATGATATACCTGTAGAGGTTTGGAAGTGTCTAGGAGAGGTGGCAGTAGAGTTTCTGACTGGGTTGTTCAACAGGATCTTAGATAGTGAGAAGATGCCTGAGGAGTGAAGGAGAAGTGTGCTGGTGCCCATTTTTAAAAACAAGGGAGATGTGCAGAGTTGTGGCAACTACAGAGGAATAAAGCTGATGAGCCATACAATGAAGTTATGGGAAAGAGTAGTGGAAGCTAGACTAAGGGCAGAAGTGAACATTTGTGAGCAGCAGTGTGGTTTCATGCCAAAAAAGAGTGCTACAGATGCAGTATTTGCTTTGAGGATGTTGATAGAGAAGTACAGAGAAGGCCAGAGGGAGCTGCATTGTGTTTTTGTAGATCTGGAGAAAGCTTATGACAGGGTGCCCAGAGAGGAACTGTGGTATTGTATGAAGACGTCTGGAGTGGCAGAGAAGTATGTTAGAGCGGTGCAGGACATTTATGAGGACTGTAAGACAGTGATGAGGTGTGCTGTAGGTGTGACAGAGGAGTTCAAGGTGGAGGTGGGACTGCATCAGGGATCAGATCTGAGCCCCTTCTTGTTCGCTATGGTGATGGACAGGCTGACAGACGAGGTTAGACAGGAATCTCCATGGACTATGATGTTTGCAGATGACATTGCGATCTGCAGTGAGAGCAGGGAAGAGGTGGAGGAGAAGCTAGAGAGGTGGAGGTTTGTCCTGGAAAGGAGAGGGATGAAGGTTAGCCGCAGTAAGACAGAGTACATGTGTGTCAATGAGAAGGACCCAAGTGGAAGAGTGAGGTTACAGGGAGAAGAGATCAAGAAGGTGGAGGATTTTAAGTACTTAGGGTCAACAGTCCAGAGCAATGGAGAGTGTGGAAAAGAGGTGAAGAAACGTGTGCAGGCAGGATGGAATGGGTGGAGAAAAGTGTCAGGTGTGATGTGTGATAGAAGAGTTTCAGCTAAAATGAAAGGAAAGGTGTACAAAACTGTGGTGAGACCAGCGATGTTGTTTGGTCTAGAGACAGTGTCACTGAGGAAAAGACAGGAGACAGAGCTGGAGGTAGCAGAGATGAAGATGCTGAGGTTCTCTCTGGGAGTGACCAGGAAGGATAGGATCAGGAAAGAGTACATCAGAGGGACAGCCCATGTTAGAGGTTTTGGAGATAAAGTCAGAGAGGCCAGACTGAGATGGTTTGGACATGTCCAGAGGAGAGATAGTGAATATATTGGTAGAAGGATGCTGAGTTTTGAACTGCCAGGCAGGAGGCCTAGAGGAAGACCAAAGAGGAGGTTTATGGATGTAATGAGGGAGGACATGAAGGTAGTTGATGTGAGAGAAGAGGATGCAAAGGACAGGGTTAGATGGAGGCAATTGATTCGCTGTGGCGACCCCTGAAGGGAAAAGCCGAAAGGAAAAGAAGAAGAAGATGCCTTAATGTCAGCAAACTCAGTGCTTACTCAGCATCATGAACAAGAAACAGGTCCAACAGGACACCTCAAGGATCATCAGAAAACATGGCACAGTAAGATATAATATAAAATATATAAACCTGTATCTTGTTGGAGATGAGATGATTTACAGCCGCTTATTCACCATGCTGGTCTGTTGGCGCCCATTGCAGCCAGCCGGCTCATTGTAAGGCAATGCTTATAGACAAACAACCACTCGCACACACTCACACATATGGAGAAGTTGGAGTTATCAAGTCACCTAAGCTGCTTGTTTCTGAAGACGGAGAACCCAGAGAGAACCCACACAGACAACGAGAGAACATAGAATCTCCATTTATCTTCTTGTAGAAAAGACGATAGAAGCCTCTCTAATCTCAGGCTTGATCTTTGCCTGCCTGTAAATTCTATGAATCCTATGAATAAATAAAACATAGTGTGCACGTAATAACTGGTGCAAGTGAACTGTCAAATATACAATACAAAGTATACATGGGTCCGGTTTTATATTGCTCAGTTTCAATAATAAGCTCATTTCCAATCGTTTGTAACGGGAATAGAAATAGCAGTTTAATACACAAACAAAACAAAATTTAGAAAAGGTGAATGAGTTTTTATCCTCACATACATAGATACATACATACAATGTTGGGGGGTCTCTCTCATTCTCTCTGCATTGTGACCCCTTCCTGAAAGATACGTTAGCGCATAGACTGAGAACTGGGACTTGAACCACCAACCTCAGACACTGCTATCTAGGTATTGTTTTCAATCTCCACCAGGCCCTCTTGTGTTGTAGCTTCAGCATGGAGAATGACAGATAGCGATAGTGATTGGGGAAAGCTCTGATCAATCGAGCATGGCTGTGTGCAGTTAATTGACATCATGGGTGAATTGCTCTTGTCCTGCTGTGTGTCCAAGTGGAAATACTGCTGCATTCGTCTTTAGTATCCCAGCCTCCCTTGATCTGGCCAGAGAGAGAGATTCTCCAGCCATTGAGAAGATAGGTCCTCTGATGTAAGACAAAGCAATGACTACAATTGTATGAATGAATAATTACAGAAATTAGTTATAACTACATCTACATCAACCTCAGACACTGAGGTCGATGCATGGTTCGTGTGTTGTTGTCACTTATTTTTACTCTATACTGAACATGAAACCACACAATTCTTCAAATTAATTGCTTTTGTTGTTTGAGAGAACACACAAGGGTTTCAGGATATGAATGTCATGCTTGCTGATCCATAAGAAAGCAAAAAAAGGATATTAATTGCACCCTGAATCTACCCTCAGCAGGAATCTGCCCTCCTCATAATTGGAGACTCATTTTGCAGAGCAGCTTTGATGCACTTGTCTGTATTCAAATTTTTGTGCAACATCCATGAAACCATGCAAAAGTTTTAGTCAACTGGAAAGATAAACTGCTTTTCCTGATCTCATGATATCATGCATAGTGAGACATCTCTACCAGTAGAATGTCAAAAACAAAAAGTGCATGACTCAGTTATGCAAACTGTTCAGTAGTGAATTGGTTGCAGCTGGAAAACAGGAAGCACAACATTCAGTTCAATTCATTATTAGCAGAAAACCTTGTGGTTAACTTCATGGACCGAGCAGTTGACCCAACGGCTCTCAATAACAAAGCTGTTTTATTCCTCTGACCCTCTTTCCATGACTTTAAGGGTCTTCAAACTTCATTTGTGATTCAAATATTGTCTGTTTCTTTATATGAACTTTAAATTACCACTGCTTATGAGCATTTTTAATCAAACATCCTTCTACAAAAAAGGTTTATGGACCTTAAGACCAGCGAAAGACACACATTTAATCATGAATGTCCCATATAACACTCTTTGTAATCAATTTCATACCCAAAACTGATGGGTGGTCTTAAATTTCAGCTATCTTAAAGTCACTCAAATCATCTCTACTCAGAACAGGCTGTTTCAGACCTCCATCCTTAAATGCTAATGAGCTACATGTACCTCTGTCAACATGTTACAAACCCCTCTCACGGAGAGGACATGGTTAATAGTATAATGTTGTGGGAAAATGTCGGACAGACAAACTGGACTGCTGTATACTACTTTACTTGTGTATCTGGTGTGCCCAGATGGTAAGGCAGGTATAATCAACAAAACAATAAAGCAAAGAACCAATCAGTGAAGATTACTAAACAATGCGTTAAATTAACAACCAATCATTCCACTGCTCTAATGAATGTTCTAGCAACTTTACTCCCTTATTTCAAAATGCTTTTAGCTGTTTTCCTTTTCCATAGTCTACACAGCTTTAAAACGGCTGCACATGAACAGAATCAAACACAAATAGAATACCTCCACATAAAGGCACAGTCCATTCTTTTTTCAATGTCTTCAATGAGACATTGTGTGGGCCTTCTATTGGTTCTCATGGAGTACCCGGGTTGGACTGGTATGTTAGGATTAACATTGGTATTTCCCTCTTGGTGATCAAGCTCCTCATCTGGCGAATCTGAAAGGTGTAAGTCAAGATCATCCTCTACATCAGATATAGTGTGGGTCTGAGCCAATCACAACTGAAGATGGAATCTGTTTGAAGTGGGAGGAGTTCCTTGTTACTTCATGTCCAGATTGGGCAGCTGTTATCATTGACCCTTTGACCTTCATGATGATGTAAGGCTTTGCCAGGTAAGGAGTTTTTAACTTGCCTTTGATCAGCTGACGGTGGAGTACAGTGTCACCTGGTTTGAAAACAGTGTGCCGGGCTCTATTCCGGCAGTCAGCGTGTTCTTTCATGCGTTTCTTGGCACGATGATCTGTGTCATGCAGTTGGGAGTTAGGTGTGGAGCGATGAATGGTGGGTAGGGTGGTAGGTAGCTTCCTTCCGTTCAGTAACTCAGCTGTGGTCTGTTGAGTGGTACCATGGGGGGTTGCACGGTAGTTTCTGTGAAACGTGTAAAGGCTTTGTTTCCAAGGTTTGCCTTCTGAATGAGGAGCGGTAATTGTCTTCTTCAACGTTTTCATAAAGTGTTCTGCCTCGGCATTTGCTTTCGGCCAATAAGGTGTTATTCTCCTGTGTTTGAAACCAAGGTATTGGCTGAAGTCTTTGAATGATAGTCCGTTGAATGGTTGTCCGTTATCCGTTTTGACAAGAGTTGGAATCCCAAGGGATGAGAAGTTTTTGTCCAGTTTGGGAATCACAGTGGCGGCTGCTGTGGACTTGACTATTTCCACATCCGTAAATCTCTAGTACTCGTCAACAACCACAAGTAGGTATTCACCTGTTGGAAAAAAACCAGTGAAATCAACGCATACTTCTTGCCATAGACCTTTAGGGAGTTTAGACACCTCGAGTGGCTCCATGCGATTCAGAGTGACTGTGGCTTGACATGGAATATAGTGTTGTATTGCCTTTTCCACCATGCCGTCCATGCCTGGAAACCATACTTTTTCCCTCAGGAGCTGTTTGGTTTTGACAATGCCTAAATGCCTAAATGACTAGCATGGGCTAGGCTGACAGCTTTGTGGTGGAGAGATGAAGGCAACACAATTGTTGTACCTCTGAGAAGGTTGTTCTTGTCGGTGTTGACTGTTAGTTCATGACATACGATATAGAGCTTTCATTTAGAGACTAGCGTCTGTTGTGTCAATGGCAGTACCTTCATTTTGAAAATTTTGAAAGTGTATGGCACTAAGTGCCTGAGGAATCACTACTTTCTATTCCAGTTTATGTCTCTTTTCAGTCATGCCCTAAGGAAGACCCATCCTAAGTCAAAACCTGGTTGGTGTTTTCCTCTTTTTGTGATATTTTTTTGAGATTTTTTTTTTTTTCTCACACAGGCCATAATCAATAAAGGTGTTTTTTACTACATCCTTGGGTCACTGTTACTGTGCCTGAAGTGAGCCCAGAGGCTTTTCGTTGTTTACAGTGGACCACTTTTTATCTTGTAGGGAAGCTGGCATTCACCTGGAGTTTGCTACTACATAACATTGAGCAGCCAATCATCTTCACTGTTATTTATAAAGAAAATTACTCAACAAAAACACAGCGGTTCCACCAGACCCATGAACACTGGCTGAATAACAAAAATATGAACACCACACAAGGGTTAAGATAGTTTAGAAATTAAGTACTTCTAGGCTGATGTCAAAAGATTTAATTTTCCCCCAAAGTTGTCAGGTCTTCATTGCCTTAAACTAAATCACAATGTCAATTTCAAAGTTCCTCATCTATCCATTTACCTTTGCATAGTTCAAGCATTGTGTTGCATCAGTCAAACAAAATGAGGAGAGACAGATAAAACTGAATTTGTGTATCTATTGATCTCTTCCTCATCTTCTTGCCTACTGGATGTCACCAGCTATATGGATTCCCATGTTCTAATTCACTCTTGTCTGAGTACTTGTTCATCATTCAGCAGTTATCCACTCAAAGATGTTATGAATCAAACCTTATTACTCAGGTGTTGTGACTGATGGAGCTGTCTCTCCTCCCGCCCTCCTGATATTAACACAAAAGGAAGGATTGTAGAGGAGTCTAGTCAGCAGGTGAATGTCTGTCTCACTGTCTCTCTACTGTTCCTCTGATTTAATAACAGATGATCTCTGTCAATGTAGATGGAGGCCTGTCTCCTCTCTACAGAATCAGGTACTGTTGTCTGGGCACTAAGAAACAAAAATACAGTACGTAAATATGAGATGGTCATAAGATGTGGTTTAACACACACACACACAAACACACACAGCTATCACACAAGAGACTGGAGATGAATCACTGATGTGTAGATTCTCACTCATCCATGTCATGATCATCCTTTTTTTTTTTTTTTCATTTCAAAGACATTTCATTTCATCAACAGGCTTGAAATATCTTGACATCTATTCAGTCCCTTGGTGCATCATTGATCTTTCTCAAAGATACAAAAAGATGCCATATCTGTGGGATTAAAGTTTTTAACATCCATTAGACAGGGTTTTGTGGCTTTGGAGGACTTTGCATGTATACATGTGTTGTTTGTGATGAGCTGAGATGAGAATGTGTGGACTTAGTTGACCATGCTGTTATTGATACACATACTAGCTGTTGACTAGGATTTTGAAGCCATCTGTGCAGCATTACAATCATATATTTCTTGTCTAAACTTGCGATGCACTGGTAGCAATGAGGTGGCTGCTTCCCAAAGCATACACTGTTGTATCACTTCCTTCCTTCCAAATGGGACCATATCTAACAAACTGAATGTCATGCTGTAATGACAATGACGTGAAATTGAAGACTCGGAAAGAGTTTTTATAAACTTACATACAACTTAACGTCTGTTTCTATTATACCGTGACTGGGACAGACCTGCAACTCTAAAAGAATTTGAGGCTATTTTGGATGGAGACTGAATAGAGGATGCAGAAGACAGGGTTAGATGGAGGCGACTGATTCGCTGTGGCGATCCCTGAAGGGAAACGCCGAAAGAAAAAGAAAAAGAAGACTGATTAGTTATGAAAAACCAGAAGGTTTGAAGGTAGTCATCTGAACATGATGCTGTAAATATGCTTTTTCATATTTTTTCTATTTATATAATTTGCAATAATAATAAAAAACAAGAATGTCTAAATGGACATCTGAGAAACCTTGAGTGGCAATTTACCCAATAGTGTTTAATTCCTTTGGATTGTATTCTGTGCAGTGATATTCTTGATCTCTAAAAAAAATATTTGCTTGATTACCGCATGAAAGACTCCTTTTAGCTTTTTGAGTGTCAGGTTTGTTATTTTTGCTCACACTTTCTAGCATTTTTTATTATCATATCAGAATTGGTTTAAAGTAGTACTTCAGATTCAAAAGCAGCAAAATTGATCTCAATGAGCTCAAGTCAACCAATTCCCTTTAGAAATGTTGTTTAAATTGCTGTGTATTTACGCACCCAGCTCTTTGTCAGTAACAGTTTCCACTCTTGAAATAATAACAGCTACGCACATATGCCCTATAATTGTTAGCTGCTTAGCTGTGTCCACCAAGAACTTAGATCACCGTGTTTGTGTATCCATGTTGTGCTCCATCGGTGGATGCCCGGCCCCTGGAGTACCTAACCATTCATTCATCATTCCCCTCACAAAGACAAACCAACTGCTTGAACGCAGGGAAAACAAAATACAGTCACTGCTACAGGCGCTTCTTCCCTCACTGACCCATTTGTTTTCACAATCTGACAGGGGTGATTTAAGAACTGTGGTAGGCCAAGAGTGCAGCGGCTACGTCTGACTGCACGAACGTGCTCCAGGAGCCCAAAGTTCAGTGACATCGCCGCTTCCATGCTTTTATTTTACCCCATTGTCATTAAAGTAAGATAAATCGATGGATTAACAAGCCTCGCCTTGAGGCCTCACTGAACTCTAGATAAGTTTTCTTTCTTGATAAATCATTTGACTTAAAGTGTCAACATTTTGCAGAGAGGAAGCCACCAAAAACAACAAATGCATAATGCATGTGTCGAGCCTGACCCAATACACATAGAAAAAAATACATCTGCTCTATAACCATGCAAAATAAGCAATCATCTTCCTCAACTCATCTGAGTAAAAATGCCGCATTTATCTTATTCCTTAACTTTTTTTTGTGTGTGTGGACATTTGCAAAGTGCAGTTTTAAGGTGTGGGAGTGTATTCACTGCCCCGTTGATAAAAAAAAAAAAAAGCTCTGAAAGAAATCATTCAGCTCTGTCGAGAAAGCATCTTTGACTCAGGATATGACGTTTTAAGAGAATTCAAGCTGGATTATTAAGTGCCATGTTAATACGGCTCTATCTAACCATTTATAGTGGAAGGCCAATGCATTTTTGTCTGACAAACAAAGGTCTTTCCACTGAATCCACTGAGCTGATTATGTCAGTTTCCCACTGATTTCTCAACCAGTCACAAAAGAGTTAAAATGTGATGCCATGAGTGAGATATTTCTGCCCTCTGCTGCACTTACATTTCTCCATGTAGCTCTAATGAGTGAATGTCAGTAATGACTGCAGTGCTATTACCAAAATGTACTGCTTTATTTGTGTGATTAAACTTTTTATATTGCGAATTTTATGAGCAGGTAATTCATTTAACTTCTGCATTAGTGTGAACTGACACATTTTACCTGGCCATATTAAATTAAATCTCATCCACCCACACAATTTGCCCAAATTCCTGCTTCATAGATGGGGCCAAGGCTATCAAACAGGTTTGATATTTTTCTATCAAACCTGTTTAAACATGCAGCATCATGAAGAGACTGCATCATATGTTTTACACTCTATACATGTCTTGTTTAAGACAGAGAATTTTTTTTTTTTTTGCAGTACCCTGAAACACAATCACAGCACACAAGGGGCCTGCAAGCATGCAATTAGTAGACACAACAGCTCATGAGGAGGCAAGAGTGATGGGCAGCTACTTCCGGTGGCGCCCCAATTGAGCAGCTGGCAAGGGGATGGCGCCTTGCTCATGGGCGCCTCGGCAGTGGCTGGGAGTTGAGCTGACACCTCCCACAGTCAGCTCACTCTCTGAGGATGTCGGATGTCTGGCGGGAGCGGGAATGGAACCGCCGATGTCCTGGCGATGTGTGGTCGTAAGGCGTCCACTCTAGCGCTGAGCCACTGCCGCCCCAAATGCTTTCGTTTGTGAGTGGAGTGGCTTAAAACTGGACGTCTTCTGTCTGTTCATACTCGTATTGGTTTGTCTCATTTTGAGCATGTGCTGTAGATTTTATTTTCCTGCCAATGATATTTGGCTTCTACATCTTTCGAATCCACCCCCACACAGAGTGGATGGGGGAGACTGGCATGGTTTGTGAGAACATGTGCCACAATTCAAATTGAACTCTGACCTTGACCCCTTATTTCAAAATGTTCTCATCCCTCATATTGCAAAAAAAAATAAAGACTTTCTCAAAAACACTGGACAGTGAAATACAAAAAAACCAATCTAAAACACTTCTGCTATTCCTTTCATGACTATTCCTTTCATGACTATTCCTTTCATGTGACAAAGCCAGAGCAATGTGTGCAAATGTGTGCGTACATTTCACATTTCTACAGAACAGATCAACTCAACAAATGTTCAAAATAAAAGAAAATGACTTTTTTTTTTGCACAGCCTTATTCTAATAGAGTGTTCTAGTTTTAGCATTTCATTTGAATTTCTTTCCCAAACACATTGTGTTCATGTGGTCAAATGATCTATTTAAGAAACTGAAGATTTAATCTGATAGTTGATCAGATATCTGTATAGTCGTAACACTGCAATCTAGACCATAATAATTCCGATATGGAACCACTACACATATGAAACAAACATCATGTGGTGCTGATATTAATTACTTCCTATTGTCCTATTTTTATTTCTTCTGACCAGGGTGATGATAGTTTTTCCACTTTAAATAAATATGCTTTAATTTTTCTCTTCCGGATTAATATTTGGTAAATCAAACGTGTTTCTTTGTATTAATCCTGTCATGCATACATGCATAAAATTATGCAAAGTAAATACTCTGTGTGGCTCTGCAGTGCATTGGGGTCGCACCCTGGGTTTCACACCCTAAACTAGCTGGAATAGGCTCCAGCTCCCCGCGACCCGCCACAGCAGATAAAAGGGTAACAGAAAGTGGATGGACGGATGAATTGATGGACATTTATTCAGTTATCCGAGTTTGGTGTGTTAGCTGCTTCTCCTCTCCCGTCACAGTTTCCAATTCATCAGACTTCCTTCTCAGAGTTCATGTGAGTGGAGAACAAATATACATAATACATATTGTATGAAGGACGAAACGGTAAACAGAGCCAGTCACTCACGATAAAGACCGAGTCCCAGACAGGGAAAGAACTGATATTCCACATCAGTCTAGAGTTTTTGTTCTATGTACCGAGATTAACTTGTGGTGATCCAGATGAAGGTGGGCAATGACTTTCAACATCCTAGAGATACCCCCTCTCTGATTTGCATAGATATGCAAACATCCCAGGTTTGAGAGCCTGATATCAGTTGGTGAATGGGTATGTGTGTGCTGCCTCCCGTCCTACTACCTGCTACAGTATGTTTGCTGTTTGTGCTCAGTGCCTCATGGATATGTACAACACTGCATTACAAGCCAGATGTTCATGCAGCCTTGGCCAGTTATTTGTGATGTTTCACGCATGTCTCAGGATGTCATGCAAGGCTTTACAGGAGTCATACTGGCCTTTGTCACCAACTAATGTATTTTCATATACAGTTGTACGTTGTGTTTTCCCTGAAAAACTGATTCATATTTGTTGTCTAAAATACAATGTTAGCAGTGAAAGTCAGTAGCCTGGAACTTAATTGTTTACTCAGCTTCAAAAGCAGATTTTCTGGTTGTTTTTTGTTCTACTTTTATGGTTTCCCAGCCGCATCATTTTCTGACCATGAAGATAAAATTGTTTTGCAAGAAGTTTGTGGATTTCCCAGTTTGGGACCATTAAAGTATGTCTATCTATCTCTATATCTATCTAAGTTGTGAAGAGCTGCTGTGTGAAGAAACCTTTGCTCATCATTGCCTGTCTTCCATTCTTCCCCCACTGTCTCTTCTCCCACCCAGCATCTTCACCCAGCCCAAACGTCACACTGGAGGGCCAATACCACTGTCACCAGGGACCCGGGATTCCACTGGACAAACTGTGTGACTTCAGTACAGACTGTCCCCTTGGCGATGACGAAGGCGATCTATGTCGTGAGTTCACTCTTTTTTTTCACATCTTCAATGTTTGTCAGCCTTCTCTCTTGCTTTCATCTCCGGGTTGAGAGTTGAGCCACAGTGAATCATCCTTAATAAAGTCGTTGCATCCTGGCCAACAGTGCAAGAAATGAAAGAAAGCGAAGAGTAAAGACAGAAAAAAGGCAGCGTGGCTATGCTTTGCTAGCATTTTTCACCCCTGACATATTCCACAGTAGATGGTTTCTATCTCTTTACACATTTGTTTTCTGCTTTTCTGCTTTTTCCAAGACCTTGAAGGAACTCAAACTAAGAATGCTGACATTTTATTCATGAGGGAAATCCCACAGGTATTGCTGTTTGTGTGAACATGTGTGTGTGTGAATGTGTGTGTGGGTGTCACAGAACTATTTTTAGTTCTACCTGCATCCATGCAGTTCAAACTCCTACTATTGTTTTTGTTGCTCTTATAATTTAGGATTTCTTCACCCATAATAAAATATACATGATTAATTAGTTCACACCCACAATGGAAGTCAGCCTCCCATGTGGCAATTACTGAAATGATTGTTGCTCCTTTGTGTGCATGGATTTGCTAACTATATGGGTAGCTTGGAGATGAGAGGGCAAAAGAGAAGGTGAGCCTCCCTCTGAGAGGCTGACTCAAGGGAATAATCCTCACTTCAACGTTGTGTTGAATATTTTGATTGTAAAAGGCACAATTGGAAAGATAAAGGATAAATAATCTGCCAGCTTGTGCACACAACTTACTTAATTCAGCAACATTCTGCAGGAAAAGGATTATGTGCTTTAACAATATGAATACTTGTGAATGCGAGGATCATAATCGGACATGGTGATTCTACATTTAGAGCAGGGTAAGTCGTGTATGACGCTTGACAAAGACAGACAAGAATGGCTCGAATACCGTGATACTACTGGGAAATGAAAGATCCGACGGCCGCGTTCCGGACGTGTCCACTCATCTTTTCCACTGAGTGCCCACATAATTTTTGAGCGCGCAGAGGCATGAAGGCCAGCTGTCATTTACTATGAATCAAAGTTTTATTGCTGTCCATGAATCCATTCTTAGAATCATTGGAAGATTTATCCTTTTTGATTGAGGACAAGGACCAGAGATCTGCAGATCTTTCATCCGTCCACCTGACACTCTCATCTACGTCTCTCTTCTGTCAACCACAGTCTACCTTAGCCTCCATATTCGTTCTCTGCTTCCCCCAAAACAATTACCCCCCCCGCTACCCCTTTTCTACGATACATCCACAACTTTTCTTTAATTCATTTGATCTTTTTTACATTCTTTGTAAGCCATGTCAAGGCTCGTTTGCAGAATACAGCAGAGAAAACGCACAAAGAGCAAACCCAGCTTGTGTCAATCATAAAGATTCCTGACATAGGAAGGAAATTAAGTCCCTGCGGATCTTCAACACTATTCTACCCCAGCATCATTATGCATGCACACATCCTTCACTCTTCGAGACTCAAACCAACCCTCTGGTAGATTTTATTCGATCTAAACTCTGCAGATATCACGCCATTTGCATTAAACCTGCAACTATAGAGGAAGGCTGCTCTTATGAATGGTGGGTACAAGCAGGAAACTAAAGCAGGGATCTATATGCAACTTTCCAATTGTGTTGTTGTCCTTCATATTTGAAAAACAGTTCATTGCTACATCTAAAGATCACTCCACATGCAGTGCGACCAGAGTTGTGATGCTGAGTAGTATTTGTTTTTTTTCTTAAAACAGAGCAATGTTGCTAACTACAACTAATGTGAGGTGTCAAAAACCGGTGGCGGTGTAAGTGGATGTTATTATTACTTCATAAACTCAATTATTTCAATTAGATTAAGATGCCAGATCATAAGAGCAACAAAACTAAGATGAGTGGAAGCAAATCAATTTGAAAAAAAAACAAAATTATGCATGAAATGCCTGTACTTTAAGTCATTTTGGTCAAATGTGTATAGAATGGACGCACAAAGGTGGGCTGTTGTTTTTTTTAGACTAGGAAGTCAACGTGACGATAAATCCACTACTTTCACAACATGTTGTGTTTGATTTATAATAATTATTCTTAGTTTCTTTAATCTTGCTGTCAAATAGCATCATGTAGCGATGTTTCTGTTGTTTCAGACATATCCATGCCTTGAAAGGTCGGGTACATCGGTGCGTTAAGATGTTGTCGATGGTGATCGGTGGTGCACAGAGTTAATGTGACAGAATCATTGGCTTCTTTATTCGTGCCATGAATGGCTGTCATATGATGTGACTTTGAATCTCTGTGTTGTGGATGAGGAACATTTAAGTGACACTAACTGGTTTATGTAACAAGGAAAGTGAGTCATCATATCACAAGACAGGGAACAAAATGAAATTTACTTATTAACCAGGAAGAAGAAAGAGAAGCCCAGAGAGTCCTTTACAAACTGAAGAAAAACATCACAGAAAAAAAAAGCACGGCTTTTAGCGTTTTTCTTTGTGTTTCTTTAGAGTAGAAAGGAAATGGCTTTCGTTTGACTTTTTTTTGGGGTAGCTAAAACAGAAAAGCCTTTTGTATATTAGAAATAATTGAAAAAAATACTGCCATTGATAAGCCGCATTTCCCTTTGCTTTTCTTCTTAAGAAATACAGTACCTGCTTTATGATCTCTGCTCGAGCTAGTTTCACTTCCATTATCTGGATGATGCCACTTCCAAAAAGCACACTGTTATCAGCAAATTCATGGATTTTTCTAGGTAATGGGCATTCACAAACAGCAGGGGATAAAATAATATAAGCAAACTTTCAAACACTGAAAAGATGCTGAAAGCCATCTCAGAGTTATCAAAGTCTCTTTCAACTGAAGTCTGGTTTGAATTTGAAATAATTACCAACTCCTAAAATCACAAAACAATTTGATTTTAAAAATAACTATGCCATTGGTGAGTTTAACCCTTACATCCCTGACCCATTTTGGTCGTTTTTTGGTACTTTTGATATTTGTCTCTATTAGCACGTTAAAAATGATTTAACATACCCATGCTTGGTATGTTTACCTTCAGGACAACTTCAACTATATGAAGAGATAGTTTTTATTTCCTTGTACCTTATTATATTGACATATTGGGGCAAAATAGACACAGTCAAATTTGGAAATGGAAAAAATTGTATTTTATTGCACATAAAAACCAAAAATATGCTCATCTAATTGATTTTGAGCTCCAAAAAGTTTGCCATAGGCTTCTAACATAACTATATTTAGTTTGTGTCACTTGTGCCACTCTTCAAAGGAGTTTTCTATTCAAAATAACGATTTGCACGATTCCCGCAGAAAAATCGTGCGCATAGTCGTTTGCGTCACATGACAAGATGCACCAATCACGGTACGTGTTTGCATCACGTGACAAACATGTACGAATCGGAAACATGTATGCATCACGTGAATACTTGTATCACCGCTTGTACGATGGCGACTACATGGACAGAAACACGGCGTCGATAAGGAGCCGTTTGAACCGCTTGTCTCAGATCAAATGTAAACAATCATATCTCCAGTTTTCCGGGTCAATCGGCTTCAAATAAAAACCAGAAGACGGTTTCACATTTTTTGACATTCTTTCACGGCAGGTGTCATCCAACATTCTGTCTTTTTCCAAACCGTTTGGGGACGTGGTTAGAGATTTATTTCCAGTGCTGCACCTTTTGCCAGTACTATTTTTGGTTGCTATTTCCCTGTATAGTGTTCAGGGCTTCAGTATGTTTTACAGTTGGACAGGTCTTACTGACATATTGTCAGCATTACATTAATTGTCAACAGATATCGGTCATGTTGTTTTTTTTGTTTTATATACTGCATATGCTCAAATGAATGATAGTGACAGAATATTACTTCTCCATACGACTTATTGTATTTATTTATGTAGCAGTTATTTCTGATGTTGCCATCTCTAAAATTTGTTTCTCCGTCTGAATATTTACACACAGCTCCGTTATCTGGAAGTGAATATGAATTGGCAAATTGTCTTGAAAGTGGAAAAATACAATCAGAAAATGTGACGCTGGCAATCTCTGCTGTTTGAAATTTTGGACTACCTAAGTGGTATTTGAATTATTTTGTCAGTTAGTTAAAACACCGAAAAGCAACTGTGCTTGTAAATTGAGGCATTGGTACCTTTACCTGTAACTGCTGTGTAAATAGGTGTAGACTTCACACACCAGGGTTGGTCTGTATCTTCCTATGGTAAAACTACCACCACACAATCCTCATGGATGTTTTTCTATAACGTACAGTATTGCTGTCATCTTTACATGGTTATGTAAATTCTAGCAGATGGACACAATGCTTCTGAGACTCCAAACTCCACCTCCAACTGGTCTTACTCATTTCCTCTTGGGTCCTCTTCCTCTTTTATCTCCTGTCTTCTTCATCGTGTCTACAGTCACTGAACACACACACACACACACACACACACACACACACACACACACACACACACACACTACATCACACCTCCAACCTTATTTTCACCAAGTTTGGTCCCATTAGTCCTGCAGCTCCTGCATGCCTCCCTCCTCTCAACCTCTTCCCCCTTCACTGTCACTCAACTTCTTGATTCCCAGTCCCGATGCCACTCCTGTCTATTTTCTCCTTGGCAGTCTGCCTGTCAGTGTTCACTCCATTCTATCTCCTCTAGCCCCCCTGCCATGCCTGTCCACTCATTATATGCTCCTTTACCTCACCCATTTCGAGCCCCATCCTTATGATCTCCTCTTCCCCTGATGCGTTCTTTCTCTCTGTCTCTGCAGGCCACTTTCTCAACGGCAGTTACTGCTCTTTTGAAGAAGACGAGTGCAGCTGGGTGTCAATTAAGGGCCGCGGTCTCTCCTGGAGGAGGCTGCAGTCCCCAGCCAAAGCTTCCAGACAGAGCTGCTTGGCATCAGGTGGCTCATGCATGTCTCCTCTGATATGATACTTCTATAACTGCTTTGTACTCAGATGACAATGAGGCCTTTTTGTGGATTATCTGTCTTATCTGTTCTTCCAAAACTGAATGTCTTACAGTAACATAAAATTTTGGAATTTTATACCAATGATCTTGAATATTTGAGTCTAACATTTTGTGAATGAAACCACCAAAACTCCTGTATGTGGCATCTCATGTAAAGCTCAGCACAGCACAACAAAAGTGTTCTACTGGGTACACACGTTCATTTAAACCTGTCTGTCATCATCAGTGCTGGGACTCAGGCTTGTCTTAGTGACTATTAATAAGGGAGGGTTGTAATTTTAGCCCACATTTGGTGATTTACCATTTGGTTTTGTTTCTCAGTATATTGCCTGACATGACAGATAATCAATGCCATCTGGATTGTTCGAGGCTTTCGCTCCAATGAGCGTGATTTTTCTCAAAGGAATAGGGTTAATGATTAAATATGCCTACAGTTTGTTGTATTTACATTAAACAAAACGAGGGGCGGCAGTGGCTCCCATGTTAAACATTAAACTAAATATGCCTTTAAAGAATTATTTAATCAATTCCATATCCTGAATTTTAAGTCTACATGTAAATCTGTATGTGGTATTCCATGTGTTTAGAATGTGTCGTGTCTTCAAAGGTGCAACATTCAGCGTGGAAGGAGACCAGTCCAAAGGTCAGCGGAGCTCTGCAATACTGAGGAGCCCCCTCTTCCCTCCCCCTCTCAGAAACTCACCATGCCACGTGAGCAAATCCTTATAAAGATTCAGAATCAGACATCAGACATATGCAATTTAGATCACTCGGCTCCGCATGGCTCCAGCTGCTGTTTCTACATCTGTGAGCTTTCTGTTCTGTAAGCAGCATTTTTTTGGGGGGAGGGTTGTTTTTTTCTTAGATAAAACCCAAGATGGGTGTCACTACAAATTGATACTTAGAAAGAGCATTGTCTGTCTCTTTTTTTATTACTCTAAGCTGATAACTTTGGAATTTGTAAATGAAATTAAAAGCTAAGAAAGAAGATTATATCATCTTCATTTTATTACATAAATTAACCGTTAATGCTAGCATTCTGAGAGAACAGCATTTGTGACGTACATCAGTAAATTTGTCTGACAAATGATCACAATCTCTTTCACATGTTTTGGAAGGAGTGTTGACTTCTGGTTTGTTAGAGGTAACTTGCAAAGATCTCTTCTGAAACATATTTTGCAGAAAAACATATTAGATAAAAATAGTTTTTTGAATTAATGCTCAATATCCACTTGTCTAAGAGAGAATGTTTCAAGGTTGAGTTTGGAAAACATATTATTAGTGTTGCAGAAGTTTTGCTGGAGCTGTTGAAATGAAAACCTCCAAGATGAAGAGAGTAAAGAACTGCTATCAGTTTACTTTTCTGAGCAGCTGCTTCTGTGACATGTATTAATAATGTTATTAATTCATGAAAGGTCTCCTGCCTGCAGAAATTTAGGGTAGGCTTACATTTGCATGTTATATTGAAACAGATAAAAATGTGGCTTAATTGTTTCTTCACACTTAAAATCTTGTTTTGGGATAATTAACAGAAGAAGAAAATACTCTAAATGCTCTCCACATGTTTCTTTCCCTTCCATTAGAAAAGTGAGGAGGGGGCATAGAGGTTCATGTAGCATAGCATTTTAATAATTTTTCATGAAACTTTGCTGAAATATTCCCCACAACATGAAATGATACCTTCAGGCATATTTGGTGTATAGATTTTTTTTTGCTTCTGTCCTTGGTTTTGCTTCTGGAGCATATTTTAAGCATTATTCAGTATTTTTTTTTTCAACAAAACTTGTATTGAGCTGATGCCTTTTTGCTCTCTGGGAATCTCTCATTTCTTTCTGCTTCCATGTATACAAGTTGAATTTAGCCTCATTCTGTGAGCAGTGTCGCAGATGAGAGTGGCATAACTTTAAGTTGGTTCTCTACAATATGAAAACACACCTCAGGAAGGATTCTGAGTATTTGATGCTTGTATTTTATGTTTACAAAATAAGAAGTAGGCTTGTTTTGTTTAAATAAATGTATTTTGCCAAGGACGGTATCATACAAGCGACCCTCATGTGAAAAAGTGGATCCTGGCCTTATCGTACCTCAGGACTGCTACAGCTGGCCATCACACCAGTGAGACAAACACAAGTCCATATTAGCGCTCATGGCTGTCTAAGACTAGCCAAGTTAAAAGTTTTAACATGTTACATGTGTTCAGTGTTAACGTGAATTACAGTCAGGTCCATAAATATTGGGACATCAACACTATTTTCATCTTTTTGGCCCTGTACACCACCACAATGGATTTGAAATGACACAAACAAGATGTGCAGATTTTCAGCTTTAATTCGAAGGTATTTACATCCAAATCAGGTGAACGGTGTAGGAATTACAACAGTTTCTACATGTGCCTCCCACTTTTTAAGGGACCAAAGGTAATTGGACAAGCTAAACAATCATAAAATCAAACTGTCACTTTTAATATTTGGTTGCAAATCCTTTGCAGTCAATGACAGCCAGAAGTCTGGAATGCAAAGACATCACCAGACGCTGGGTTTCGTTCCCGGTGACGCTCTGTCAGACCTCCACTGCAACTGTCTTCAGTTCCTGCTTGTTCTTGGGGCATTGTCCCTTAAATTTTCTCTTTAGCAAGTAAAATGCTCAATTGGATTCAGGTCAGGTGATTGACTTGGCCATTCCATAACATTCCACTTCTTTGCCTTAAAAAAAGTCTTTGCTTGCTTTCGCAGTATGTTTTGGGTCATTGTCCATCTGCACTGTGAAGCACTGTCCAGTGTGTTCTGAAGCATTTGGCTGAATATGAGCAGATAATATTGCCCGAAACACTTCAGAATTCATCCTGCTGCTTTTGTCAGCAGTCACATCATCAATAAATACAAAGGAACCAATTCCATTGGCAGCCATACATACCCACGCCATAACACTACCACCGCCATGTTTCACTGATGAGGTGGTATGTTTTGGATCATGAGCAGTTCCTTTCCTTCTCCATACTCTTCTTTTCCCATCATTCTGGTACAAGTTGATCTTTGTCTCATCTGTCCATAGGATGTTGTTCCAGAACTGTATCGGCTTTTTTAGATGGTTTTTGGCAAACTCTAATCTGGTCTTGCTGTTGTTGAGGCTCACCAATGGTTTACATCTTGTGCTGAAGCCTCTGTAATCACCCTGGTGAAGTCTTCTCTTGATTGTTGACTTTGACACAGAGACGCCTACCTCCTGGAGAGTGCTCTTGGTGTAGCTAACTGTTGTGAAGGGGTTTCTTTTCACTAGGGAAAGAATTCTTCTGTCATTCACCACAGTCGTTTTCCGTGGTTTTCTGGGCCTTTTGGTGTTGCTGGGCTCACCGGTGCGTTCTTTCTTTTTAAGAATATTCCAAACAGTTGATTTGGCCACACCTAATGTTTTTGCTATCTCTCTGATGGGTTTGCTTTGCTTTTTCAGCCTAAAATGGCTTGCTTCACTGATAGTGACAGCTCTTTGGACCTCATATTGAGAATTGACAGCAATTTGATTCCAAATGCAAACTTTTGTCTGCTTGTAAATGAGATAATCAAGGAATTACACACATGTGGCCTTGGAACACAACTGGCCATGGAACACACCTGGCCATGGAACAGTGGAGCAGCCAATTGTCCAATTACTTTTGGTACCTTAAAAAGTGGGAGGCACATGTAGAAACTGTTGTAATTCCCACATAGTTCACCTGATTTGAATGTAAATACCCTCAAATTAAAGCTGAAAGTCTGCACTTCAAGCTTGTCTTGTTTGTGTCATTTCAAATCCATTGTGGTTGTGTACAGGGCCAAAAAGATGAAAATAGTGTTGATGTCCCAATATTTATGGACCTGTCTGTAAATATGTTCGTTATTGGATGGAGATGTCAGAGGTCTAGTCTAGGATAGTATCATGGTCAAGGTTGCTGCTGTTCAGTTCATTACCAGATCTACAAAGCATGTACACAGATTAGTAACCTACCGCATGGGGTGTCATGGGATTCTATATGGGCTCCATAGTTTTGTTAAAATGCTGCAAAAAAAACTATGTTACTTCCTGTAAGAGCGAAAAACAAGATGGAATCAAGACCATGCTGATTTGAACCTTCCGGTCCTTGTGAACCAAGTTACTGCAACCTTCATTTAATACATTCTTCTTTTCCTTTCTGCTTTTTCCTTCAGGGGTTACCACAGCAAATCAGTTGCCTCCATCTAACCCTGTCTTCTGCTTCCTCTCCTCTCACACCAACTACCTTCATGTCCTTTTTCAGTGAGTCCATAAACCTCCTCTTTGGTCTTCCTCTAGGCCTCCTGCCTGGTAGTTCAAAACTCAGCATCCTTCTACCAATATATTCACTATCTCTCCTCTGGACATGTCCAAACCATCTCAGTCTGGCCTCTCTGACTTTATCTCCAAAACCTCTAACATGTGCTGTCCCTCTGATGTACTCAGTCCTGATCCTATCCTTCCTGGTCACTCCCAGAGAGAACCTCAGCATCTTCATCTCTGCTACCTCCAGCTCTGCCTCCTGTCTTTTCCTCAGTGACACTGTCTCTAGACCAAACAACATCACTGGTCTCACCACAGTTTTGGACACCTTTCCTTTCATTTTAGCTGAAACTCTTCTATCACACATCACACCTGACACTTTTCTCCACCCGTTCCATCCTGCCTGGACACGCTTCTTCACCTCTTTTCCACACTCTCCATTGCTCTGGACTGTTAACCCTAAGTACTTAAAATCCTCCACCTTCTTGATCTCTTCTCCCTGTAACCTCACTCTTCCACTTGGGTCCCTCTCATTCACACACATGTACTCTGTCTTATTGTGGCTAATCTTCATTACTCTACTTTCCAGGACAAACCTCCACCTCTCTCGCTTCTCCTCCACCTGTTCCCTGCTCTCACTACAGATCACAATGTCATCTGCAAACATCATAGTCCATGGAGATTCCTGTTTAACTTCATCTGTCAGCCTGTCCATCACCATAGCGAACAAGAAGGGGCTCAGAGCTGATCCCTGAGTCGTCATTGGTGCTGACAACCTCCACCTCCACGTTGAACTCCTCTGTCACACCTACAGCACACCTCACCACTGTCTTACAGTCCTCATACATGTCCTGCACCGCTCTAACATACTTCTCTGCCACTCCAGACTTCCTCATACAATACCACAGTTCCTCTCTGGGCACCCTGTCATAAGCTTTCTCCAGATCTACAAAATCCCAATGCAGCTCCCTCTGGCCTTCTCTGTACTTTTATATCAACATCCTCAAAGCAAATACTGCATCTGTATAGTACTCTTGTTTGGCATGAAACCATACTGCTGCTCACAAATGCTCACTTCTGCCCTTAGTCTAGCTTCCACTACTCTTTCCCATGTATGCTCATCAGCTTTATTCCTCTCTAGTTGCCACAACTCTGCAAATCTCTCTTGTTCTTAAAAATGGGCACCAGCACACTTCTCCTCCACTCCTCAGGCATCTTCTCACTATCTAAGATCCTGTTGAACAACCCAGTCAGAAACTCTACTGCCACCTTTCCTAGACACTTCCAAACCTCCACAGGTATATCATCAGGACCGACTGCCTTTCCACTCTTCATTCTCTTCAATGCCCTCCTAACTTCATCCTGATTAATCTTTGCTACTTCCTGGTCCACAACAGCCACCTCTTCTAGTCTTTGTTGTGTCTCATTTTCCTCATTCATCAACTTGCAAAGTACTCTTTCCATCTTCCCATCACACTGCTGGCACCTGTCAATAGACTTCCATCCCTATCCTTAATCACCCTAACCTGCTGCACATCCTTCCCATCTCTGTCTGTCTGTTTTGCCAGCCTGTATAGATCAGTCTCTCCCTCCATACTGTCCAACCTAGCATACAAGTCATCATAAGCCCCTTGTTTGGCCTCTGCTACTTCTACCTTCACCTTACGCTGCATGTCCCTGTACTCCTGTCTACTCTCCTCAGTCCTCTCAGTGTCCTACTTCCTCTAAGCTAACCTCTTTCTCTGTATACACTCCTGTACCTCCCCGTTCCACCACCAAGTCTCCTTGTCTACTTTCCTTTCAGATGACAAACCAGGTACTCTCCTACCTGTCTCCCTGATCACATTAACTGTAGTTAATATAATCTGGAAGCAACTCCTGACCACCCAGAGCCTGTCTTAACTCTTTCCTAAAAGTCATGCAACACTCTTCCTTTTTCAGCTTCCACTATCTTGTCCCCACACTGCCTTTGCCCTCTTCATCTTCCTCACCACCAGAGTCATCCTAGACACCACCATCCTTTGCTGTTTGGCTACACTCTCGCTTATCGCTACTTTGCAGTCACTGATCTCCTTCAGATTGCATAGTCTACACAAGATGTAATGTACCTGTGTGCTCCTACCGCTACTTACAGGTCACCCTACGTTCCTGCCTCTTTTGGAAGAAAGTATTGACTATAGACATTCCCATGCTTTTTGCAAAGTCAACCACCATCTGTCCTTTTGCATTCCTCTCCTGGATACCAAACCTGCCCATCACCTCCTCATCACCTCTCTTACCTGCACCAACATGTCCATTGAAGTCTGCACCAATGACAACTCTCTCACTTCTACGTATGCTCTGCATCACTTCATCAAAGTCCAACCAGAATTGCTCCTTCTCCTCCAGCTCACATCCTACCTGTGGAGCATACCCACTAATAACGTTGAACATCGCACCTTCGATTTCTAGCTTCAGACTCATCACTCTATCTGACACTCTTTTTACCTCCAGGACATTCCTAACAAACTCCTCCTTCAAGATAACTCCTACTCCATTTCTCTTCCCATCTACACCATGATAGAACAACTTGAACCCTGCTCCTAAACTTCTAGCCTTGCTACCTTTCCACCTGGTCTCCTGGACACACAGTATGTCTACCTTCCTCCTCTGCATCATGTCAACCAACTCTCTACCTTTTCCTGTCATAGTTCCAACATTCAACGTCCCTACTCTCAGTCCTATACTCTTGGCGTTCCTCTTCTCTCTCTTCCTACGAACACATTTTCCTCCTCTCCTTCGACCAACAGTAGTCCAATTTCCACCAGCACCCTGTAGGTGAACAGCACCGATGGCAGTCATTGTTAACCCGGGCCTCTACCGATCCGGTATGGAAGTCATAGATTTGATTCGCATGTTTAATTTGGCAAAAGTTTTACGTCGGATGTCCTTCCTGACACAACCCTCTGTATCTATCCAGGCTTGGGACTGGTACAATAAGATACTGGCATGTGCCCTCTTGGGGCTACATTACCCATATTTAATCCCTATCAATTCAAAAATGTGCTTTCTTTCGTAAAATTGCTATAGTCTTTATCAGTGAAAATTATGTTGCACCAGTAGTATTTCATTCATGTTAAACTTCAGGCAAGCCCATCCACACCGTTTGAACTGTATACTGATGAGCTATTTATTTGCTGGCTCAACAATAGATTATTCCATAAAATAAATGCAGCAATGACGAGACACTCAAGAGCTGCAATGCTTTGGATTCTGTCTGGTCAGTGCTGACCAGGAGATAAACATGCCCGCTGCGTTAGTTTACCTTCACAACAGAGTCTCTTCAGATGGTTCTTGAAATGTGAAATTGGTTGTGTGCTAAAATCTCCACCTATATATTTGAATAAGCTCATTTGAGAACCTCATGCTGTCACCTTACGGCGTCTACCCAGAAGCTCGGGCCGCTAGCCAAGTTAGCTCCGGTCTTCACATTTGTCCATGTCTCTTACTCACAGAGCCATTTTGGCTTTGATTTACATAGAAGTTTATATTCTTTGATAGTGACAGACCTCACGTGGTCGTGCGGGGAACCCCGATGCTGTATTCACCAGGACTGAACTCACGAAGCTGTCGTGTACCCGGATGACCGGACCATAACGCCATAGCGGCCTTCGTCTTCGCGTTGGTCCGTTCCACACACACAAAGCCATTACGGCTTCGTTGGACACAAAGGTTTGTTTTCTTGTGACGGCGAAGAAAAAAAGGAAACAAACAAAGTCTGATATTATTGTTTTATTGTGGAATTTCCACGGGTTCCCGCTTGTTTATATTATAATAAAACTAAACATGAAGAATATAATTTGTATATAAAGCGATTTTGCCTTTCAGTAACACTTTTCGTTGTTGCTACAAGATCAGAAAGTTTATCTTTTTATGGCAATTGCTTCACAAATCAAACATTAAAGGGGTCCTATTATGAAAAACACATTTTTTCAGGTCTATACATAGTGGTCCTCTCCAACCCGACCAAATCCTAGAATCTGGAAAACAAAGGCTTCCTGCATCAATACATATTTGGAATCTTTTGGATTCGTGGCTGGACAGAATCAAAAACAATTGGATTCATAAAGCGCCAAACCTTACTTCATCTCTGGAGTGATTGATAGAGTAAATTGACCTATCCTGAGTCATATTTAACTGTCCACCCAGATATGGGCGTGGCCATCCCTGAGGGGTAGTGAGTTCAGGCTACGGTAGCAGTGTGTTGTAATGACATGGCTCAGAGCTACACACTGAAAGTTCCTCACAAACTGTTGAAATGAGCTAGCATTTGGCTAACTAGTTAGCTCCACTTCAGTTATGTGTGTGTGTGTGTGTGTGTGTGTGTGTGTGTGTGTGTGTGTGTGTGTGTGTGTGTGTGTGTGTGTGTGTGTGTGTGTGTGTGTGTGTGTGTGTGTGTGTGTTTGGTTTATGATCAGATTGTGGTACCAGTGTGTGATAACAACCCCCGATCAGAGCTACACGCTGAAATTTCCTCACAAGCTGTTGAAGTCAGCTAGCATTTGGCTAGTTAGTGCTGCTTCAGTTAGGTGTGTGCGTGTGTATGTGTGCGTGTGCTTGTGCTTGTGCTTGTGTGTGTGTGTGTTTGTGTCTGCCCAAAGCTATCCCCGGCATCACAGCGAACACATAACCAGTTACACATTAATTACTTATTCAGAACAATTGTCTGTTTTTTGGTGATTGAAAGCAGCTTCAACTCTTCTAAGTGATCAGAGAGCTGCATGTTTACACACACACACACACACACACGAGAATACAAGAGAACAATTTACCATGTAAAATCCCATGTTTCATTAGCTTGCATTAGTTTAGCTCCCATGTTATCCACAATCTGTTATTGTCCATGACGATTAATTCAATACACTGTTATAATCCCCGAAGGGAAATTAAGAATCAAGATTAAGATTATTGGAAAATTGGAAATTAAGATTATTGGAAAACGCAATTTTAATTATGTCAACGGCCGGTCTCATTGAGTTTACATGAGTGACGAGTCTTTGTTCAGCATACTGAATAAGGAGCTCCATGCTTTAGCGCTGAAAAATCAACCGTTATATCATGAAAAACAAGAGTGTAGAGAAGAATTAGAGCGAAATTCATAGCAGCAAAGTTACTGAAAGTTCAAAAAGTTCCAGACAATGGTGAGCTATCAATCTGTAATGCAGGCGCAAGTAAAGAAAACACATGAGAGTGCGAGGGGGGAGGGAGGTTTTGATAGAGGCAGCTCAGACGGGGGAGGGGGGTGGTCACAGACAGGTGTGTGGTTTGGAGGTGAAGTGGAGCCAATATAATACAATTGCAAGCTGTACCTCAGAGCATCTTGGAAGACAGCCAAAGATTAGTCATGATTCCAGATTAATACTCTAAATCCTTCGCTATACTGGACTGGTGATGTTCAATTTAGTTTTTCTGCTCTTGGACAACTATGTTGAGGATATTAGTTTGGGGTATTAGCTGCAGATCACATTTACTTTCATGTCTCGCCCAGTGTGCACTGCGCATGCAGGGTTTGTAATCTCATTGTTTTAAACGGTCACCATGTGGTCTTGCTGTTCACGATAAGACCCCCGCATCCAGTTGTTGATAAGTGTGATTCAAGCGCTCAGCATGAATCCAGTTGTCTTGGTTGTCTCGTCTCTATGTGTGCTTTACATCAGGCTTTAGCCACCATCTGTTCCACTTAAATGGAGGCAAGAATTATTTTCTTGGCTCCAATGCAATGCAGTAGAGGGACATAGTCACAGTCCGTGCTTGTTAGCAAAAACTGGATTTCCTTTTGTCCATTTGGCTCATGCTGTGGCTTGTGTGTCGTTTAAATTTAAGTAGGTTTACGCCCACCATATCCCTCCTGGAGACAGAAATGAGAGATGCGCTGAGGCATGTAGACAGCAAAGTAACCCAAATTAAGTTGGTGGTTAAATTCTATTAATCTTAGTATAATTAGAAGCAAGCAGATGGCTATTGCTGATTGATCTCAACACAATTTTTAGTGCATCCTTTCCTTGTCAGAAAACACACTTGGTTTGTGCTTAACTGAACTTAAATGATCCGAAGGAGGACGCTGTGGTAGAGGTAAGATCGGGCCTAAAAAATCCAGCCCGACCCGAACCGAGCCCGACGGTATTAAAGCCCAGCCCGACCCGAACGTAATTATTGACCTTTTGAGTCCGAATTTGAGCCCGAATTTCGGGCTTGTATTCGGGCTTAAGATCTTACCTCTACTTTCAGTGCGTATACGATCGGAAAGGTAAAGTGACAGGAGAAAATACAGCTGACGCACGGAGGGAACTGAGTAGGTATTGTAGATGGATGTTTCTCATACAGCGCCTTCTATGTTTTACCTAAGTTATTTATTTTATAAGGGTATTCCTAATTTTAATACCCATAGATCGTTTGAAATACATAATATATAAATATATATTTATTAAAAAAGTTCGGGCCGGGTCGGGCTTGGATCTTAAGATCTTAAACCCAACCCGACTCCAAAAAAAATCCAGCCCAACCCGACCCGAGCCCGACGGTATTGAAGCCCGACCCGACCCGAAAGTAATAGTTGACTTTTTGAGCCCGACTGACCCGAATTTCGTGTCGGGTCGGGCCCGAACACAGGTTCGGGTGTAAGATCATACCTCTACGCTGTGGTGTTTAATTTAGTCACATTATTAACCTAAAAATAACTACATTTCCAACTTAATCCAACAGGTACGCTTTTTGCTGTGTTCTGGAGGCTCACAGAGGGGAACACTGTCTCTATGGATAGCAGACAACAGCACCGGTCTTGAGGAGCAGCGCAGACTGTGGAGCTCAGCCAACGAACCCAAATCTGAAAGAGGATGGAAACTCATCACACTTCCCCTTTACGGGCTAGTGGACTGGTGTGTGAAACTTCTGTGTCTCCACATTAACAAGACGCCAGATTATACCAAGCTGCGTCTTCATGTTCTAATGGCATCAGCCTGGCTCTTTGAGGGCTTTAAGAAACAATCCATCAAAAAACCAATATCAAACTATACTCGATGTTCTCAAAACAAAAGAAATCTCAGGAAACCAAACCAACAAGCTCTTTTTCTCTTTTTTCACCTCTTATAAATGCAGATTTTCAACATTTACATCTCATTTCTTTTCTTTTTCACAAGACTAATGAATACCGGAGGGACTATAGTCACATGACATGGAGCTTCTCTGTGTAAAGCTGTGCAAAATATCCTGCTCTTTTTATTCCACTCAACTGTGATAAAGAGAGTGGAAATCAAGCCTCAAGGCTCCAAACACCCTGCTCATCTTCCCTTTAACTGTGGTCCGGCTTTACCCTTAAAAAGACGAGAAATTAAAACAAATTTGAAAAAAAAAAAAGAAAAACTCCAGAAAAGTCAGTTCATCTCTGTTTTCCTGACTTGGGTATTCTTTGCCATTCATGCTTGGAAAATCATGCTCCCCTGTGAGTGATTAATTTTTGATTCCTGGGTTATGCAGTCAGCACTGCTCGTACTCTTAATTAGAATGTCATGTCTGTAACGAGGAGAACCTGCCTCTCTTTGCGCAGTGACCTTTGTAGAGCTTAGGTAGAATCAGAAATATGGCCTGTGCAGACTTAAGTCAGAACATTACACATACAGTAGGATATGGTGTTACTGGTGTCAGGACCTGTGGCCTGACAGCAGGAATGGAGCTATAGTACGGCTAATGCGAAGGTTAAATCACAGGAATTATATATAAAAAGGATTATGGACCTCCAGTGTTGAATGGCTGAAAGTGTTGAAGGGTAATGCCATACCCTTAAATAGTTACGTGAGTTGAGGTAATCATCATCATTACTGTCAGCAGACAACAAATATGCTACAATTCAAAATAGCAGCAATCCTAATGCACAATACCTCTGTACCTTAATATTTTTTGTCAATTTCCTGCTGATTGGTGATTGACTTCATTTTCTTATTTCTTATACCTGTACATACCGTATAGTTTTCTAATAATCATATTTTCATGTCAAAACTACACCTCAAAGATTTTCAAAGCAAAGCTCATACATTGTGCAGCCATGCTTGTCTTAAATTTTATGTGCATAAAACTATTTCCTGGGGAACCAGAAAATGTGTGTCATCTCTGAAGAAGGTAGAAGAAACATTTCCTCATTGGCACGCAATTCACATTTCCCCAAATGCCAAACCTCAGACGCATTTTTCTTAAAGCCCAATATATTCTTCCTTACATCATTTTGTTCAGAAGCTATCTCACATTCCACAGGCTGCGAGCTTGTAAAAACAGCTCTCCCTCTGCAGGTTCTGGCTGCAGTTCAGCACTGAAGATGGGCCTGGACCCGGTTCAGCCATCTCTCTCGACAACATCTCTTTCAGCATGGACTGCTTCTTGGCATGTGAGTACTAAGAAATTGTTGAGTCTGTCTTTTTCACCCTTACTTCATCATAACTTTGCGAAATTAATGCAATAGTTTGACTGATTGCTCGATTGATTGACCATGACAACTGCAAAGGAAAAAAAAAACAACTATTAAATTAATAATCAATATTGGTCTGCCCTGTGTTCATGTTTTACAGAGAAATGATTTAATGGAGTGCCAGTTCAGAGCACTTTTGGGCATTGATCAAATTTATTTATCCTGATTCATTCATTTTTAGTCCCTTGAGATACTGAGACACAACGTCATCTTCAAAGTCCGCAGAAATTCTTTTACTTCTATTAAGATCAGTCTTATGCACATATTCAATTCCATACATTTTCTTTCAGGTGCAGTAATTAAACTTATGGACACAGCATTCTTTATGGCATTGTTTGAGCACAATCTGAAATGTCACAGCAACAAAAATCTTCCATCTACAGTTCACTGATTGATAGGGGCTTATGCTGCAACGTAGCTCTGCAGACTCATAAAGGTCAAACCTCGTGTTCCCTTTCTCATTATTTTTGAGTTATAATTAAGTCGGTTTATCGGGATAAAAACAGGAATAAGATGAAAACCAAGCCTGGCATCAGGGGGAAGGAGAGGTTGGGAGTTCCGCGCCTCCCTCCATCTATGCCTATGTGGAGGGACCTGTGGCAGGAATAGTAATATCTGAGTGTGTGTGTGTCTGAATATAGCTCTGACAATGAAGTTCAATGAAGATGTGTTAAACCGACTGCACCCGGCCAAAACCTCAGGACTCTTGAGGCAGAGGCAGTCTCCCCTGTGCCTCTTAACATGATGTATTGAATGCTTAATACAGAACTGGCCTTACCGAGGTGAATTTCTTTTGTCTTAAGTCTGAAGTCACGGTAGGGTTTTGTCAACTGTCTAGATTTTCTTTAGTAGAAATCACTTGTGATTAACTATTAAAACACATCATTGATATGCTTTTTTCAAATCCAGATTTACTAATTTGACTGACATGCATAATATTTTCTCTGCTCAGCTTTTCTTTCCCTTTTTTTTTCATTTCTACCCATTTATTCCACAACTAGAGAGCTAATCCCAGCCTTGTCTGCATAATTGTAAAATAAATTGTATAAAATAAGCTCCTTGGCTGAATGCGATGTGAGATAATGTTGTTTCTTCTAGCTGGGACAGAGTTCAAACACTTGACTTGGTCCCAGACTCGTCATCTCAACAAACATCACTTTATGAGATTTATTTGCACAGCAGTTTTGTTTTATGGGCATCGCAGAAGGATCATATATCCCATCTTTGCTCATTCTCCACATGACGAGTTCTTCATCTAGGGCAGGTATCTATTACCTACAGCAACACTTGACACAGTCACATTTTATCACCTATCCATCAGGTATGATGATGGGAAATGCTGAAGCTCAGCAAAAGACATCATTTCCGAGAGTGATCACTGTGAATGATTAACACGATGGAAGCCTGAGTGTTATGATACAGCACTGTAATATGTTGTGGTGGGAAAACATGCGGTACGGAGCAGTGGCTCAGCCATCCGTGGCCTTTTCCTAAGCTTCTTGGCATCAGTGTGATGAATCGTTTGACATGAGCATGTGCTTGATGATGCATCCATTGCCCTTCAGGTGTTGGACATGGCTGTCACTTTTATTGTTTTATCTTCACCAGTATCGTTAAATTAGTTTATTGGGTTAGATAGAATGGGAAGTTCATCCTTTTCTCTCGCGACTTGTTTCCCCTATAGTTGACATACATTAATAGTGAGTATCCAACATCAAACTGAATGGGAGTGCATGGTAAAGAGTCCTGAAATGCAAAAAATGATTCAGGTAGAAAATGATGACAAGTTCAGTTGATGTTAGCATGTTACCAATCTATCGTGTCTTGCTTTTTTAAAAGTATTTAAAAAGAGGATGTTTCATTTTAATTGAAGATGATTCATTTACTGGATTCCAGTTTTGTCCCAGTGAATTTTTACTTTTTATTTTAGCATGCGTGTTGTCTGCCAATCATGGTGTAGATAGTAAGAGAAATCGAGTAGGAGTTATCTTGAAGGAGGAGTTTGTCAGGAATGTCCTGGAGGTAAAAAGAGTGTCAGATAGAGTGATGAGTCTGAAGCTAGAAATTGAAGGTGTGATGGTCAATGTTGTTAGTGGGTATGCTCCACAGCTAAGATGTGAGCTGGAGGAGAAGGATAAATTCTGGTTGGACTTTGATGAAGTGATGCAAAGCATACCTAGAAGTGAGAGAGTTGTCATTGGTACAGACTTCAATAGACATGTTGGTGCAGGAAACAGGATGGAAATGGCTGTAGTGAATACTTTCTTCCAGAAGAGGCAGGAACATAGGGTGACCTATAAGAGTGGTGGTAGGAGCACACAGGTAGACTACATCTTGTGTAGACGATGTAACCTGAAGGAGATCAGTGACTGCAAAGTAGTGGTAGGTGAGAGTGTAGCCAAACAGCATAGGATGGTGGTGTGTAGGATGACTCTGGTGGTGAGGAAGATGAAGAGGACAAAGACAGAGCAGAGGACGAAATGGTGGAAGCTGAAAAAGGAAGAGTGTTGCATGACTTTTAGGAAAGAGTTAAGACAGGCTCTGGGTGGTCAGGAGGTGCTTCCAGATGACTGGACAACTACAGCTAATGTGATCAGGGAGACAGGAAGGGGAGTACTTGGTGTGTCATCTGGAAGGAAAGTAGATAAGGAGACTTGGTGGTGGAATGAGGAGGTACAGGAGTGTATACAGAGAAAGAGGTTAGCTAAGAAGAAGTGGGACACTGAGAGGACTGAGGAGAGTAGACAGGAGTACAGGGAGATGCAGCGTAAGGTGAAGGTAGAGGTAGCAAAGGCCAAACAAGAAGCTTATGATGACTTGTATGGTAGGTTGGACAGTAAGGAGGGAGAGACTGATCTATACCAGTTGGCAAGACAGAGACACAGAGATGGGAAGGACGTGCAACAGGTTAGGGTGATTAAGGATAGGGATGGAAGTCTATTGACAGGTGCCAGCAGTGTGATGGGAAGATGGAAAGAGTACTTTGAAGAGTTGATGAACGTGGAAAATGAGAGAGAACAAAGACTAAAAGAGGTGACTGTTGTGGACCAGGAAGTAGCAAATATTAGTCAGGATGAAGTGAGGAGGGCATTGAAGAGGATGAAGAATGGAAAGGCAGTCGGTCCTGATGATATACCTGTAGAGGTTTGGAAGTGTCTAGGAGAGGTGGCAGTACAGTTTCTGACTGGGTTGTTCAACAGGATCTTAGATAGTGAGAAGATGCCTGAGGAATGGAGGAGAAGTGTGCTGGTGCCCATTTTTAAGAACAAAGGAGATGTGCAGAGTTGTGGCAACTAGAGAGGAATAAAGCTGATGAGCCATACAATGAAGTTATGGGAAAGAGTAGTGGAAGCTAGACTAAGGGCAGAAGTGAACATTTGTGAGCAGCAGTATGGTTTCATGCCAAAAAAGAGTACTACAGATGCAGTATTTGCTTTGAGGATGTTGATAGAGAAGTACAGAGAAGGCCAGAGGGAGCTGCATTGTGTTTTTGTAGATCTGGAGAAAGCTTATGACAGGGTGCCCAGAGAGGAACTGTGGTATTGTATGAGGAAGTCTGCAGTGACAGAAAAGTATGTTAGAGCGGTGCAGGACATGTATGAGGACTGTAAGACAGTGGTGAGGTGTGCTGTAGGTGTGACAGAGGAGTTCAAGGTGGAGGTGGGACTGCATCAGGGATCAGCTCTGAGCCCCTTCTTGTTCGCTATGGTGATGGACAGGCTGACAGACGAGGTTAGACAGGAATCTCCATGGACTATGATGTTTGCAGATGACATTGTGATCTGCAGTGAGAGCAGGAAGTGGTGGAGGAGAAGCTAGAGAGGTGGAGGTTTGTCCTGGAAAGGAGAGGAATGAAGGTTAGCCGCAGTAAGACAGAGTACATGTGTGTGAATGAGAGGGACCCATGTGGAAGAGTGAGGTTACAGGGAGAAGAGATCAAGAAGGTGGAGGATTTGAAGTACTTAGGGTCAACAGTCCAGAGCAATGGAGAGTGTGGAAAAGAGGTGAAGAAACGTGTACAGGCAGGATGGAACGGGTGAAGAAAAGTGTCAGGTGTGATGTGTGATAGAAGAGTTTCAGCTAAAATGAAAGGAAAGGTGTACAAAACTGTGGTGAGACCAGCGATGTTGTTTGGTCTAGAGACGGTGTCACTGAGGAAAAGACAGGAGACAGAGCTGGAGGTAGCAGAGATGAAGATGCTGAGGTTCTCTCTGGGAGTAACCAGGAAGGATAGAAGGATGGAGGATAGATAGTGAATATATTGGTAGAAGGATGCTGAGTTTTGAACTTCCAGGCAGGAGGCCTAGAGGAAGACCAAAGAGGAGGTTTATGGATGTAGTGAAAGAGGACATGAAGGTAGTTGGTGTGAGAGAAAGGATGTAGAAGACAGGGTTAGATGGAGGCAACTGATTCGCTGTGGCGACCCCTGAAGGGAAAAGCCGAAAGGTAAAGAAGAAGAGTTGTCTTCCAAGGTACCATCGATAATACAACCAGATTATTTTATTGCCGTCTATTATCTTCATTGTCACCTGCACAACAAGGACCAATAAAGACAGATTCTCTACAATCTATGCATGAGGTGAAGGGGTTTCTCCCAGGTTCATCAGCAATCCTTTGGTGTGCCACTTGCATGATTATGAAATCATGAGTAGTAGCTGGACTCAAACAATGGTTTCATAAATGAGCAGACAGACCAACCAAAGTCCTCTCTTTTGTCATCTCATCTTTGTGGCTGTGAAAAGCTTTATGAAGCTCCATAAGTCCACATGCCAATAAAAGCTTGTCCTGCATCCTGCACTGGCATCATCAGGAGAATCTCAAAGCTTACAAGCTTTCACAATGAAAATGTGATTTTGGGTCTTTGAATTAATAATACAGCACAAAAATGTTTTTTGTGTTAACCCTGATCCCATAATTGGACTCAAATACAAAAGTCACACAGATAAAGTAACAGACTCGGGAATCCAGGGGCGGAGTCAGTGTAATGGACACAGTTGAAGGGGCTTTGATTCTACTTTTAGTTATATGTTGCCATCTCGGACAAAAAAAAGCCTCAAAAACAATATTAAAAAAGCTGTTCTGAAAAAACACCACAAATACTTTCTGACTGCATGACAGGACAACTTTTGAGTTGAATTTTCCATCAGGATTAATACACACTGTCAGCATGATATGTCTAAGATATTTTGGGTGGAATGGAGGTGCTCCCCCGCCTGTGACTGGCCTCTGGTGGGCTTCACACGGAGTGTGGCACCCTGCTAATGAACAGTGACAGCGGCGTCGGTTGTTGCCCCACCCTCTGCTTAGCGTTCCTCTGCAGTGGACCTCCTGAGTCCTTCTGCAGCAGTATACCAATACTGCGTCCATGCTGCTACTGTAGCATGTTAACTCTTGCTCAGAATGACAATGTAGAAAGTCTTATTAACAATTTGGTTGGGGATAAAAAAAAAAAAAAAAAGTTGTTGAATTTGAATTTGTGCATACATAACATATCAGAGTCAGTGCTTGGATAAAGTTCCTTTACCTCTGTACAGGATCTCTACTATGGCCTCCATGTAGCGAGGACTAAGATGATCACATTTATTTGAGAACTACTAGGCTAGGAAAGCAGCAATTGATTTTCTAGAAACTGGTTGTGGTTGTTTTTTTTAAAGCAAAGCTGAGCTTTGGGGTTTTTTTTTTAAACATTTGATAATAAAATGACGAGATTGTTCTGCTCTGAGAAAGTTTCAGTCACAGGCAACAGCTGAAGATTTATATTTCCCTATGAACCAAATAATATCACCTTGCCAGATCGAAGTCTAAATAGATTGTCAAGGACCAAATGAATTAAATCTATACAGTAGTTTTGCAAACCATTCAGCTGTAAAGGGAGGCCCCTGCAATATTGTCTCAAAGGGTGAACCTCCAGCTGGATGTGGGACAAGAGTCAGGATGGAGAGGAGGAGGAGGAGGTTTTGTGGTAAAGAATCAAAGGATCTGGTCCTTCCCTTTAAACCCCTCTAATACTGATGGGCATGAGTTGGTTATTACCAAGAAGAAACAATTAGAAAACCTGCACTTATTTCTGCTTGATATTCAACTTATATGATTAAACAGTATACCTGTTCATCAATAGGTCACTGGTACTACAATATTTTAAGGAGTACATACGGCTTAGAAAAGCAAAGATTAAAATAATGATTCTGGTGAAATACTGTGTTTGCCACCCAGGTCAAACGTATGGAGAATACCCAGGCATCCACATCTACAGCAAAGGGTATGATTTTGTGCAGCTGGAGGACACAGGCCTGTCTACAAGTAGAAGTCTTCTATCCTTCTTATGAAATGCAAATGGGCCCTGAATGTGTGGGTGTTTTGTTGCTCTGCGGTGCTGGGGTGTGGTAGGAGGAGAGGCCGAACACATGGGAGGAGCCTGTTCTCCACATCTGTGGTTCCCCTCTACACCTGGACTTGATCAGGCTGATTAGCCTGAGGCTTTTTAAGCCTGGTCTTTTTTCTTTTTTTTTTTTCTGTGCCAGGTTGTCTTGTGCTCATGCCTTTGTGTCTTGTTTTGGAATTCTTGAGTCTTCTTGTGTTTCCTGGATTTTTTTTTGCGTTGTCTGATTAAAATATAAAGGAAAATTTCTCTACCGGTGTCCTGCGTTTGGGTCCTAATCTTGTTCCTGACAATGAAACCATGTAATTGTCCTCTCAACAGCCAATTCCAGATGCAGGACAGAAATCTTCTTTTCCTTTTGGCTTTCCCCTTCAGGGGTCAGCACAGCGAATCAGTTGCCTCCATCTAACCCTGTCTTCTGCATCCTCTTCTCTCACACCAAATACCTTCATGTCCTCTTTCACTAGAGCTCACGTGCATGGAGGTTCATTTCCAATGCATTGTTTGCATGCCTTGAGTATTTACACTAAGCACAGTGTAAGTGTTTAGTAAAAAGGCTATAAAGAAGAATATTAAATACATGGATTGACTGGATCATTGTGATCATGAAACATCAGTGACTTCATTTGAGCTAAACTGTCAGAGGTGGCCACTGTTTCCATGTTGGTGCTGATATCATCTCCACAAATGTTTTCTCTGAATTTCTATATTTATTTCACTACTAAAAAAATATTTTTCCACTCACAACATGTGCCACAGAACACTGCATTAAAGAAAGCTACAATACATTCTCTGGACACAGTTAAAGTCACTGACTGTAACATGAAATTTCATTTAGGCAATGAAAACTTGAAAAGGTCAGTGGTCCATGCTCTGTTGTCTCTGACCACTTTTGACATAATACATAACTGAATTCAAAGATTTTAATGTGAATTTCGGTTGCATTGTGGTATTAGACTGCCTTCGAATTCACTATGTCCTTTCAGTATTTTTTCACATTTTGTTTCATTCAGCTGATGGGGTTGCACATATTGCAGCCTCTGCAATTTCTCATCAAATGTGGCGGAACTTTTTTTTTAACACAATTCAGGCCAATCTTTTACACAACTGATTGCAATGCCCGGACCGAATCAAAGGAATTGATTCATTCATGTTCCATGAGTCAGCCAGGTAAATTTTGGGTCATTCTTGCTTCTTTGCCTTGACTGGAAAAGGCTAGGCTGGAGTCCTCCACCTTCTCTATTTCTTCTCCCTGTAGCTTCCACTCTTCCTTCTCCACTCCTCTCATTTATGCATAAATGTTTTGTTTTACTTCCGGTAATCTTCCTTCCTCTCCTCTCCAATGCATGCCAGCACCTTTCTAAATCTTCCTCCACCTGCTCCCTGCTTTCACTGCAGATCACAGTGTCATCTGTGAACATCATGGTCAATGGGGATTCCAGTCTAACTTCATCTGTCAGCCTATCCATCACCACTGCAAACAGGAAGGGGCTCAGAGCTGATGCAGTCTCACCTCTACCCGGAACTCCTCTGTCACACCAGTAGCTGTCATACCGCTGTTCTACTACTGTCCTGTAATATTCTAATGAACTTCTCTGCCACTCTAGACTTCCTCACGCAGTACCACAGTTCCTCTCTGGGTACAATGTCATAGGCATTCTCTAGACCTACATACGATATTGTGTTAGCCAATCATGGATTGCGCTGGGCGGGCATTGCGAATGAATGTTAGCAGAATAACTGGAGAAAGAAAGCTAACTAATGGTGAGATTGGGAAAGGAGCTAACGTTAAAGGAAAAGACACCTGTCGAAAGAGCAAGTGGAAAATAAATTTAAGAGAGGTTATAGTTCTGTTAGCTGATCCAAATGCCCCAGGAACATTTTGGATACGACATCGATTGTCCCATTCCAAACGGAAACCAGAGCTGGACAGACTAGCCAGCTAGTTTGACTCAATTTCTTGCCGTTTTGTGTGTCGTTCCTGACTTTCCGCTCAAAAACATGGAAATTGTTGGAACAGTTAGGACACTCTAAAATTATGTTAACAGGGAAGTCTATGTATGTTTATTTCTTCTTCAAACATAGAAGATGTCTTACGCCATATTGTTCACGTGATTCCTTGTGGCAGATGTGCCGTGATTGGTTGGGCGCTTAATTGACAGGTAGCGGGTGGAGTTGGTGACAGCATGAGACTCTTCAAGTGAGGTAGTTCAAGTATATAGCTGGGGAGATTATATATATATATATATATATATATATAATATTAAATTACCTGCACAGTTGGCAGGTAATTTGCCTGGGAGACTTAATTCTGGGAGAAAATTTGAAGGAAGGAGATCAAGGTTGTACAGAGCTTATGATCTCAGTCCTGGCATAGGCTGCAAGCCTGCTGGACTGAATGTGCTTCCCCATCTACAGCAGGACAAAACAGAGACAGGAGTAGATGGAGTGGAGTGGCTGGTTATGTATTTCTCTCCTTCTGTGTTGCCTTCAGTGGTACAAATGAAATAATGACCCCTGCTGGTGGCTGCTGCACTAAGTGTCATTGTAACAGCAACAGGCTTTCATTGCTGCACACAAAAGAAAGTGAATGCTTTTTTCAGTGAATGCATTATATGTCATTTCAGCCAATGGCGAGTTTCCACCTGTGGTCACTAGCACAACAAGGCAGCCAATCACATCAACCAAGAGCGTCTCACCCCCGTCCATTGGAAGCCCAGTTCCAGATTATTGTAAGTGTTAAAACATGGAAGTAAATGCAACGGCCCTGCTGTTTTCTGTCTTTTCATGTTCCTCACACACGACTATATCTGTTTGCATGCATTGTTGATTCTCATTCAAGAATTGAGCAGGTGCTGCAACAATGTAAGTGTGCCCCCTACTGGTATGCACCCTGTCCACAGAGTGGTGCAGGGATCTCTTTTGGCAGTAAATGGAGCAGGACGGGCAGTTTTGAAGTGTAAAATCCTCCAATTTGTCTCCTGAGAATGTCAATGGAGCCGCTTACACAGACCTGACATTTTCTACTTAGCACACCCTCAGTCCTGTGCTTTAAAAAGGTGAAGACAAGCTGGTATTCAATTTCTATATCGGAAGTCATTCATTGCATTTACTTTCATAAGAAATATGCTCCAAACCACAAACCTTAGCAGGTAACATTGGATTGGTGGGGGGTTGTTAGACATGAAGCTTTCAGTCAATGTGTGATCAATGCTGTTGTTTTTCTGTTTGTTTGTTGTTGTTTTTTTTAACGGATTTGAATACTAAATGTGATTCTAAATGCAATTCTCGATTGATCTTGAGAGTTCTTTCACATGCTAGTTTTATAATTGTATTCATCTGTATCTTGTTTTCTCTCTCAGGCAGCATGAGAGACTTTCGTGACATTCATACACTGTTAAAACACAGCTAATCCATTTAGTATGAAAAATCAATCAATCAATCAACTTTTATTTATATAGCGCTTAATCACATCTGAAGACATTTCAAAGTGCTTTATAGATACACAGAAAGCCAACAATGCCCTCCAGAGCAAGCATAAGTGGTGGGGAAAAACTCATTCTTCCTCATTGAGGAAGAAACTCCGGGCAGGACCCAGGCTCTGGAGGGCGGTCATCCGCCTTGACCTGTTGGTTGGGAAAGAGAAAAATGACAGTCATACCCTGTGAACTCTGTTTTATGTATTCTCATCCTTAGTGGAAACTAAATATTGGTCATTATTGTCAGTATTTTGTTATCCAAAGAGCAACAGAGTATGAATTATTGAAACCAGGGACACCTGATAGTGCTTTTGATGTTATGTCAAAGTGTCCAAAGCCATGAAAGGCTTTTCAGACAATTCTCAGGGGCAAGTTCAGTTCTGTCTGGGTCACAAACTCTTTCATGACTTTGATATGATATTTTGAACATAAAACATTTATTTATTTATTTATTTATTTATTTATTTATTTATTTATTTATTTATTTATTTATTTATTTATTTACCACAAACTGGGAATTTCTTTTTCAACTTAAGATAAGCTATTGATGTTGGTCAAGTTCTAAGACTTTCTAACCAAGCTAGAGATGCAAGTCCAAACGTATGATAGACTACATGTGCATAACCCTTTTCTTAAGACATCTGCAGAGCCTGCAGCATTCTTCTACATCTTGCACAATAAGCACTGTGTATTGTCATGCAAGTGACATGTTGAAGGAAGACATGGCTAAGACCTCACGTGGATCTCCACAACATAAGCAGAAAATGAGGAATATCGAGACATTTAATTGTAAAGGGAATTTCCCAGAGGTGTTGTGTGAAAATGTCCAACAATAACAAAGGAAGGAGTTGAGTATCATGTTTTGCATTATGTTCAAAACAAACTTGCCCTTCATTAATTCATGGTAGCATTAATATTAGGTGTAATGGAATACCACAGATTTTACAAAGTGAAGTCTGATCGCAGGTGGTCTGAGGAGTACCACACATGTGGATTAAGCTTCTGTGGCTTCAAAAGGAGACCTGTCAAAAGAAATCACATGTGAAGAGACCTGAGTTGAAAATTAGAAAATCAGGAAGTGTGGAGTGAGAACAAGTGCTCTTACCAGATTTCTATAGCTCACTCCTTATCCCCGCCTGAGGCTTATGGCTAAAGGCTACATAAGCCACTAGCTGCCAGGTGTTACAAAGAAAGAACAATGGGAAGAAATAAATCTGCAGCGTTTTTAAACAATCTTAAAGGAGTACAGTGTTAAATCTGTGGAGGAGCCCTTAAGCCAGAGGGCTTTTACTCACTGACTTATAATTTAACATACAGTATCTCTTCCTCTGATGAAAGAACCAACTGGAGCAAACAGCACCCGAGAACCATGACATTTGATGGTGACCCACTGCTCAAAAGCACACCAACTTGACAGTCAAGGTCATGCTAAGATGTCTTCATTTTATTATACAGTGGCTTGTCCAGCAGAATTTCTATGATGTAGGTCACCCAGCGGAACTGAACACAGAACTCTGTTTGTCTCCTCAGGGTCAAACATGGACAGTAACAGATCAGACATCAGTGATTGGCCAGGTACCATAATTTAAGAATGCCTGTTTGTGGAGCCCCAGGCATGGGGCGGCTTATGATATCGACGTCTCGCCCCTGTCGTTTATGGCATAATCACAAGCAGGATTTAGCTGCAAAGGCAGTAGCAGTAAAGTTATTTTCATGTGTTTACACAGGTAAATCTCAGATACAATAGACTTTAATGTCCTCAGAGAAAGATTGGACTGTGAGATTACACTTGCTCCTGCCTTGTCATTATCATAGATATTAACTTTGGGGGAAAGATGTCGAACTTGCAGTTAGACTTTGGTCATTTCAAAGACAAAGCCTTGGGTGGTTAACATTCGTCAGGCATCTCCCTTCCCCCCTCCTGAAGGTGATGCTTTGACGTCCGCAGGGTAGGATGGCAACTCTGATGAGGGTTTGGCTCAGCAGACCTGTCACTCCAACAAGGCTCTCTTCTTCCCTCGACACATTCAATGATTAACCCCACCATCATCAACGTCTCCTCTCACTCTCTGCTTCATATCTGGGCCCAGCACACTTTGTTTCATTCTCCTTCCTCATTTGCTTCTCATCTTCGTCATTTAAAAGCTTTCATTAGCTGTCTGTTAGTTCACATTACCTTCCTCATGGCCAGCCTTTGTGTATCTGTCAGCACTCCTTCTGATTTCAGTCTGTTGTCCCTTTTCTTCCCCCTATTCTTCTTTCCTTCACCCTGACTTCACCTTCACTCTTGCCTGTCTTCTTGGTTTCTCCCCCCTTCTCCATTGATTCACCACTTTTCAGGCAGCATTTCATTTCTCACCACTGCCACAATGTTTGACACCTGCTTCTCACTGCTGACTCATCAGGCAAGGAAGTAAAAAAAGCTTTGTTTCTATGATTACCTCTCCTGATGGAAAAAGAACGCACTGCTAACCTCTGAAGGAGCTCTGGGCCTAATATGTGTTTACTTGAATGTGTGTCTATTCATGGCTACGTTTGACTCAGATTAATGTTTTCAAGAGACTCTAAAACGACTTGACACAATTCACTGCCACGATGCAACAAAACCCCATCATGTTCGCCGCTTATCTGCAAAGGAGACGTAGGATGTATACAAGCATTAGCTTCTCAGAACAGACAGTGCATTTTCATATCAAGGTGTTTCACTTCCACTAAACAACAGACAACAACAAAAACCCAGGTTCTGTGGAGTCGGTGGAAACTGGCATTGAATCAAAGACAGAGGGGATGGTGATTGATGTCATCCCATTGGTTGATAAGTGTTACCTGACAGCAGATGTCTCTGAACACTCCTTGTTGGAGGGGAGTTTTAGCTTTTATGTGCTCACTAATAAGCAGCAGAGGGGAGTCTGCTCGTGAACACTGGCCCACAGCTACTGGTGGGCTAGTTGTTGTTACTTTCTGTTTTGGAGGGAGAACATTAGTCACTAAAACAGATATGAGACTGATAACAAGCAGTGCTATGCAAAGCATGCTTTTGTAATTAATTGGACTCTTGTGCTCCATAAGCTTTCTAGTTAGCATTTAGAGACATCCATGGAGCGCCAGCTTTGATCCATCTCAATAATCGCCGGCCCAAGGAGGACATCTGTCACCAGTAAGAGAGATAGAGCTACCGTGTGTAATATTATATCTTCAGTGTATTTGAGGCTGTCTTTTGAAGGTGTAATAGAGGCTGAAATTATTTAACAGCATACAATTACTTATCAAATGTATAAATTTCCTTTGTCAAATTTGTTCAGGGTGGTGTTGTGGTGCATAGTGCCTTGGTTGCCTCACAGCAAGATGTTTCTGGCCTGAAATTCACCCGAGGACCTGGGTGGATTAAAATCGCCTTTAGGCATGCATGCGAATGTGAATAATTGTTTTTCCGTCTACGTGTTGGCCCTGTGATGAACTGAACAGCTGTAAACAAATGTTTCCTCAAATTAAGCGAAGGCTAATTAAAGTTATGTTGTCTGTTTTTGCCAAACAACTCAATCACATGGTTAGTCTGCAGAATGAAAAACAGAAGCAACTAATAAGCAGAATCAGAAAACTCGAGCATTTAATAAAATATTGGCCCATTTTTAAATCTAAAATTTTAAGCAATTTCACTCCATCAATTTAATTTTAAGTAAATATGCAGGAATGTAAAATAAATAGCTAGCATATCGGCACCTTCAACATGATATTTAATGTGATCATTTCACAAATATGATGATTCTGGAGTTAAAATTTTAAATTCTTGACCATAATGTTATCCTAAAAAAAAAATCCCACAGTGATGCTTTCTGAGACATTATGATCAATGTGACCCACAAGAAACAGTAGAAAAAAAAAGATTCATCACCAGAACAATGTTTTGATTGATTTGCTCTAAAGTCATGGGCAAATTTACTATCACTATATTATTTTCTATCATTGTAAGATGAATTTTTTTTTTTAAATTCTTTATTTTTATTCTTGTCGGTCAAACATGTGTGTGGTGTGGTGTGGTGGTTGTTACACGTGCGGAACTCAACGTTAGAAATGTGTAAATTCTTATGAACAGGCATGTTTAGGTGACCGTGACCTGCTGGTAGGCTTGTCTGAGTTGCTGTGTCTGTGTCCAGCTCCTTGAACAAACTTTGTAGTCTTCTAATATCAATGTTCTCATTTACGTCCATTCATTTGTGTAAATAGTTCTAAAACTACCATAGTGGCAAGTTCACAGGAGATTCATACCTTAATCAGGCAGTTAGACTCTCTCCAAGGAGCTGTAAGTGTGTGTGTGTGTGTGGGTGGGGGTGGGGGTGCTCCAGGGTGATTGTACACAATGCTTATTAGAAAAGACCAGCATCTCTGGGAGCGCATCTTGCTTTTGTTTGTTCTGCCAAGAGCCTATCACAGACTGGCTCATAACACACAGTGTTTGTGTGTGTGTGTGTGTGTGTGTGTGTGCGTGCGTGTGTGTGTGTGTGTGTGGTGTGTGTGTGTGTGTGTGTGTGTGCGTGCGTGCGTGCGTGCGTGCGTGCGTGTGTGTGAGACAACCCACTCGTATTGATGGACCAACCAGATTGATCAGTTGGGTTGAAGTGTGAAAATCAAACTGCTCCCTGGGGAGACGGGAGAGGGCGAGCGAGCACTGAAGGCAATTTATAATGCCAGCAGAGCCGATGTCAAAAAGTCAAGTTCACTTTACATAACAAGGGTCTCATCCATATCCAGCAACTGAGTTCACCTCTTGTTCACTCTTTAGCATATCCCACCTCAGCTGAGAGTAACCCGTTAAGTACAGTAGGATTTACACCAAAACTCTGTTTGGCTTTGGAGCTGCATTCAGTGATGGATTTATTTCAAACGACCCAATTTTTTTACCTTGTTGTGTGATGAAAATACTTACTTATGGGATCAATTTACTCTAGCTGGCCACAGCAGTGTGTTTGAACATTTGCTAAAACCAGGCTATTCCCCCTACTGTTGTGAAGCTGTTCAGAGTCTCTGCCTTTTTACCTCCCAAAATAAGAAGTTAGTGGGGAGGTGGGCACACCAGAAACAGTCGCCAGCACTGAATAACATCTGATGTCCAGATTTGGGCAGGAATGTCAGCTATCATTCGACCCTACAGAAGCAGAAACTTACTCAGAACATAAAAGATTTACAAATACAAATTTAAATGAAAGTAGATACTGCTAAACTACCAATCTCCCTGACAACGCTATTGTGTACAGGAGACGATTAAAGTCGTCTTGTGCACAAGAAGATGGATGGATGGATGGATGGATGAATGGATGGATGGATGGATCATTAAAAATATTATAATAACCAGCACACAAGATGATTTTTTGTTTGTTTCTTTTGTTTTCTTTTGTTTCATTTTGTCTTTTTGTGGCTTAAATACTAACATATTAAAAATCCTTTTTTTTTTCTGTGAAAGAACAGGTAACAACAACAATAAGGATAAAATTATATCAATTATAATGTTATTATAATATTATCTGTTCCTGCTGTACATTTCTCACCATAAACATGTGTTTAGAACCACTGCTGGCCTGCATCCCATCTGTGAGCTGATTATTTGTCTCACAGCGTTCATAGAGGGAGGAGAGACGGGGGGGAGACGGGGTGATGTACTTCCCTTCCTTCCATCTTCCCTGCTGCCTCAAATCAGGATTTAGCGCTGCAGCATTAGAGTCCTTCCACATCTATCTGACTAATCTGGTGCTAATTACAGTGTAAAGAACTCCAATTAGAAAAGACAACGCAAAAAATGAGGAGAAATGTTTTTCACCTGCGAGGCTGTCAGTGAGTTTCCTGCCACGCTTATAAATGTGGTGATTTCTCATGTGAGCATGTGACCAGTCTAGAACCTGCCTTCCTGATGTGTGATCACTTTCTGCATATCTGGATATTTGGTTTTATTGATAAGAGAGTGGAGCGCTGGGAAATGATGAGGAATGAATCTGAGACAAATGGAATCGTAATGACTCTATAGTACACACTGAATATCTGCCTCTCTGTCATCTTTATTATTGCCCGTGTGTGTGTGTGTGTGTGTGTGTGTGTGTGTGTGTGTGTGAATGCACAATGTGTGCCTCTACAACTGCAGCTTCCATTATGAGCCACATGTTTCCCCTTTTTCTCTTTTTCTTCGTATGCAGCCAAAAAATGGATATTTCAAACCTGTGGGGCGGTTGGACCTGAAGGCCCAACTCCCATGCAGTGCCTCAACTTCTACAGGAACAAAAACATCAACGTGACAGTCGGCACCCATGGGCCCTTCAAAGGCATACAAACGTGGCAGGTCCAGGAAACTGGGACCTACAGGTACAGCTGTTACTGGAGTGTGAAGCCTCAGAGCGCACTAACACCAGACCTCACCATTTTTAGTACAGCACCCACTCTGTCGCCTTTTACACACTGAGATCGCACAACGGCGCCTCAAATAAGTCTCTTCTCTATAATAACTTTGGTTTGTTCACACGAAGGGTTGAACGATGCCACTCCAGTGTTGTTGTTTTTTTTCCCCTGATCCATTTCCATTCTAAAGTCCTGTAGTTTGAGCCTGTCTGTTGTCTCTCAGCTCAAACTCCTCTTCAGGCCCACATCCATTACTTTGTACATCAAGCAGCCAGAAAAATCTTCACTATCAGATTGTTGCACGAGGGAATAGAGGCTGGAGATATTGCAGATAGATATCATGAGTCACAAACTCCAAGAAAACAAAAAAACGAAAACACTCTGCTGTAGCTATGGTTGTGGCTTCCAAAAGAAGCTCAACAATCAGCCTCACCACCTTGACCTCAAACTGTGCACACGGAGGCTGGAGGATTAATGCTGTAATATCCACTACCTTGTGCTGAGATCAATATTCCTCCTGTGGCTCTTCATGACAACATGAGGCGTTTAACTTGGATTTGACTTGGACTGTTTACAGTAAAACATCTCTGAAAGCTGGAGACCTCCCACATCAACTCCAAAATAAACACAAGACACACAAACACACACACACACACACACATACACGCACCACTAAGCTCAGCCAAAATCTTGTCTTAAAACGCCTAACTAAAAAAAAAAAAGTATGGACAGCAATGTTCACACGTCGTGGAGTTTTAGCAAACAGCCTCTGTCTCCACACAAACTCCAGACTAGCTCTCGATGCAGGCCCAGTGTAGCTGGCAGAGCCTGTAAATGAAGCTGACAGACGGCCACAGAGATGAATATGCGCTCTGCATGTCCCAAAAGTCATTAGGCAAACAGCTGAGGTAACTACTGAGCACCGGGCAGCATTCTTTCTCTATCCACCAAGCATCACCAGGGAAGAGAAATATCGAAGCACACCCAAAAAAACAAGCAAGTTGGGGGTTTTTTCTGGCAAGAAAAACTGGTACTTTCGAAATTCATCTTCTGCTTCAAAGGTGTGAGTATTTTTATGTCTGATTCTGTGTATTTGTGCCCATGCAGACAGTCTGGGACAGTTCTGTATGTGTGTTAGAACACAATGCTTAGTCCAAAGATGTTTTATTAAAAGTGGCCAGGGTGAAAGTGCTGAATTAATTTTGGATATACTTAATGTTATTCACTGCACAGCACACTGGTTGACTGTTAATCAGCCTTAGGATATTATGAAAACTAAAGAGCAGCTCAAAACAGACATGACATCATCACCTCTGCCAACTGAACTGTAACCACCGTCTTGTGCCTTCTATCAGTGAGATAATTATCCTGCTATTGACTTTTTTAATGTGTTGCTTGTGTCAATGTGATTTTGTTTTTTGTTTTTTCAATTAAACCCAAGGATCACAGCCTATGGCGCAGCTGGCGGCCGTAGCGTATTGGCCATGAGCAGGTCACATGGTGTCTACATCACAGGAGACTTCCTGCTGAGGAAGGGTGAGCTGCTTTACATCCTGGTGGGACAGCAAGGAGAAGATGCTTGCCCCAATGTAAGTCTTTATTTCCATGGCTGTACCTCTATCCACTAGATCCATAACATGCTACATGACCCTGGGACATAAACATCAGATTATTAAAATGCTGTCGGTGTATGGACACCGTCTGCGTTAAACAAGATTAGTGCTGATAGGATTCAAGAGGCTGAGTCTCTCCCTGGTGTGTTTGTTTTCTACATAATACCAATATAAGATTAAAGTTGCTAATAAATGTATTGTTAAAGGACTCTAGCTATTAAAAGGATTTTTTAACAGGTCTTTAGGGAAATAGTTTTAATAATAGTGTTTTGTTTTCTGTCAGCAAACAGGTTGGTACAAAATAAAATTTCAGTTGGGCTTTAGAAGGATAACACTGACACTCCAGATCTGGTTTGGATTAATAGAGTTTAGAGGAATAGATGAAAAATATTTGAATAAAAAAATCTTTGATGGAAAAAAAAAAAGAGTAGTTGAAGCTAGACTAAGGGCAGAAGTGAACATTTGTGAGCAGCAGTATGAGGTTCTCTATGGGAGTGACCAGGAAGGATAGGATCAGGAATGAGTACATCAGAGGGACAGCACATGTTAGAGGTTTTGGAGATAAAGTCAGAGAGGCCAGACTGAGATGGTTTGGACATGTCCAGAGGAGAGATAGTGAATATATTGGTAGAAGGATGCTGAGTTTTGAACTGCCAGGCAGGAGGCCTAGAGGAAGACCAAAGAGGAGGTTTATGGATGTAGTGAAAGAGGACATGAAGGTAGTTGGTGTGAGAGAAGAGGATGCAGGGATGCAGGGGTCCGGAAAAGCGGAAAGGAGAAGAAGAAGAAGGGATCAAATGAAGTTGGCAGTAATTCGGTTCACAAGGACTTGGCTCGAGGACCGGAAGGTTCAAATCCAGCGTGGTCTTGATTCCATCTTGGAGAAGAAGAAGAGGCAGAGATGAAAAATAATGTTCAGTGTTTTCATTAGTGTGTAATCACCTGAAACTAAAAGCCAATTGTGTACCTGTTCCATTAGAATGAGCCTTTTGTATGAACAGAGGGAGTTGGTTCTTCTCTACCATGTCCCTCCACCATATTTCTACTGTAGCCCAGAAGGGACAAACTAAACCCTGGCTCTGAAACCAGCTCACCTTTTTATGTCACTTTTCTGAACCACACCACCAGACAACAATAAAGTCTACACACTGGACCTTTAAAGGAAACGGGTATCTAGCAAACCGCCCTGAAGGAGCCCCTGGATATCACCACGTTCTAAACTGTCATACTTCACAGCCGTCAGCTGTTTAAATCTGCGATCAAAGCTTCCAGAGAGTTCCCAGTCCTCTCTCTTGACTTTACTTTCTGTTCTGTTGACAGGGTGGGTCTGTCATTCATGTTGCTTTAAGTTCACCTCTCTGGCTGCAGAATATCTTGCTTCCCCAAACAGATCATAACACTTTGACTAAAGCCCTTTGAGTTCTTCTAGTCACCGCTGAAACCTTCCATCAGGCATAAATGCCCTTCTTACCACTGAAAATCCAGTGGTAATTTTTTTTTTATTTTTTAAAAATGATTTAAATAATGAATAATTAGATAATGAATAATTAGATGCTGATCAGACAGTCATTATGTCATAACCCTGATTCCAAAAATTTTACACGTATGAAAGACAGATGAAACAGGATGTCCTCATTTATTCAGTCTCTTTGAAAACAGAACAAAGACAGTTTATTAAAGGAATCACACCCTTAAACATGCTTGTATAAAAGGGGGGATCATTGAGACCATCAGTCAAAGGATGGACAGATGGACCATTCTGACTTACACAGGTAGTCCTCAACATATGAACACAATTGGCTCAGAGAGATTATTTGTAAGTCCTTATTTATTAAATTTCAATTTATAATCGCATTTCAGGTCATTTCAATGCCATTACTACTCTAAGTACAAAGGTACTATTCCACTATACTTATCAGAAACAATAATAGCACATATAAACAGCACATAATAAAATAAAATACAGGCACGGATTGTTTTGGACTCTGGTTCTTGGAACCAGAGTTGTACCACATCAGTTATTCCAGGACATGAAGCTCTCGCTTGCTGTATTTTCAGAATGAAGTCAGAATGTGTTGCTTAGCATGCAGGCCTCCTCAGTGCTGTCACACAGTTATTAGTTTTTAACGGTAAGTCTTGAATTGCTCTGACAGCAAAGAGGGACTGGCCTGTTTCAAAATGAGACTGGAAGTCATTTAAGTATCCTGTTACTTCCCTCCACTGCCAAATGGAGGCTCTCTCCAAATGGACGTTCTGAAGTGATTTGTGCTGTTTTCTCACACTTCTCCTTCCCCGTGTCACCCCCTTCCAGGAGTGTTTCTCTCACTCCTGTGCGCACACAAATTCACAGGTCCATGCAAATTAGGAAGACTCTCCGAGACCAGATTTACCAATTTACCAACTCTCCCTGTCAATCATAGTCCTTAAAGTCCCACCTCTCAGAGCTGGTATAGGACAAGAGGGAACAATGAGCAACTGTGAGAGTTTCAGAGAGTGCTTTGAGACAAAGGAAGGGGGAGTAAACGTCTGAAGCTCATAAATGACAGAGTTGGTGAATCTGTAAAGACTGGGTGGTGATGGGGATATAGAAGATGCTCAAAACAGCAAGATGGGAAAAAAAATAACATGAATGGAGATTCATACTTAAATACAGCAGCAAGGTGATTGGTGTGATTGATGAAGGTCAATCATGAAACAATCAGCTCTGAGGAAATCTGTCTAGATCGTCAACAGTAATCCATACGTTTAAATCATTTCCACCTATAATTTAACAACATATAAATATATGAATTGCTTACAGAGGTGTTATTCACCAATCAATGTGAATTCTTCACTGGAAAACAAAAATGGTTTCTCATTATTATGATACTAGAATCTTGGCAGTGAGCTAGCTTTCTCATAAAGAGCTAGATAACTTTAAATATTAAATGATCTGTTGGTCTCTTGCAGTCCAATGGAATGCTGAACAAGATCTGCAAGGAACAGAGTGGCCCAATGCTGAATAAAACTCAAGTGAAAGGAGGTGGTGGTGGAGGAGGAGGGGCCACCTGTGTGTTCAAGGTGAGGAGTGCCCAGGGAATGACCCATTCAGGGACAGGGGGTATTTTATACTGGTCACTGAAAGAAAGGGATTTAGAGGGATTCTAAGTTGCGTAACATACTGTACCTATAAAAATTGTAAAAATGCAATACATATCAAAGCAGGTTTTGGGGTATTGATATGTTAGAGATCGCTATAATTCTGCTATTTATATCATTAAATTAATATTTGGGTCCTGCCGTTACTTATTACGGCAATGATCCACAAGTACTGGAGCTGAGAGTGCACATTTATTTTGTCTCTACCCTCATCCCTGAACACATAAGCTGACTGAAATGCTAATGTTCCACTAGTTTTCATTAATGAACAGTTTGGCATTTTGAGAAATACATGAGTTTGCTTTCTTTCAGATTAAGATGAGAAGATTAATACCAGCAGCCGTTAGTCTCACTCATGCTTGAATCTTTCTTGGCCAAGTGATCAAGACTAGCTGAGAAATATGCTGTGCTTCAGAAAGCATACCAACACACTATTTAATATGCCAGAAAAAATATGTGATATTTCACAGTTCACAGCGTATCAGATGCAGTATGCCAAAACACCATGTACTGCTGAATTTTGCAGTGTGCAAGCCAACATGCTCTTCTGGCCATGTCAGCGCTATAATCATGAGCAGAGTGGACGATATGTCAAAAGTGAGTCACTGAGGGAGCAAACATTTAGTAATACAGAAAGTGGAATAGGTAAATATTACAACAAATTAGCATGACCCAGTTGTAAATAAACATTATATGTGTGTACATATAATGTAAGGGCAGCTGTGTACTCAAAGGACAAAAATGTGACACTTGACGTGTAGCTATAATTTAGCTCATAAAACACAGTGTATAATGTCTGCTGTTTTTGTCTCAGTTTGTGATTTTGGTTAGTTATTTCTTAGTTTAGTTTAGTGTAGTTTAGTTGATTGCTTAGATGACTTTAGCTTAGTTTAGCTTTGCTTGGTTAAAATTAATCTGGTTTATCTTAATTTCGCTTCGCTAAATTTTGCTTACTTCAGCTTATATTAAGTTTAGCTTGTCAGGTTTGGCAAATTTTAGTCTTATTTTAGTAAGAAAAAAAAAGTTTTGTTTGCTTAGTTTAATGTCATCATTTATCTTGAACAAGTTTAGCTTATGTTAGCTCAGTTTAACTTATTTTAGTCAGTTATTTTGGACAAGTTTAGCTTATGTTAGATCAGTTTGACTTAGTTTTTAAGTAAGAAAGAAAGAAAGAAAGAAAGAAAGAAAGAAAGAAAGAAAGAAAGACTTTTTGACTTTTTCTTTTGACTTTTTCAAAAACACTTTAATCACATTCAAAACATTTTACAATTTTACATTAGATGAAAACACTAAAGAGCTTCAGAAACACTAAAAACCAATAAAGTAAGAGGAAATACAATCTAAAATCAGTGCATTATATCAGGAAGTTTGCAAAATTGAGTTGATCATCAATTAAGGTGCATAGGACATTTTTGTGACACCAGATGTTCCTAAAGTTATTTAGGTCTTTTGTCATTTCATAGAAACCAAATTCTAGTTTTAAGCGACATCTGATGTTACAGCAAAAAACAGAAGCTGCTTCTTGAACAGTATTGTTTTCAATTCTTTTCTTCCTGGTCACGTAAATTGCGAGTTTTGCTTCTCCAGAGATAAAATTTAAAAGTTGCCACTTTCTCTGATTCGATGTATTGTACCCAGCACCGCAGATGAATTTCCTCACACTAAAATTTTCACTGAACAGATGAAAAACTTTCGTTAGAAGAGTGAAGAGCACTGCAAGTCTCCCACACTCACTAAAAGCATGAAAGACTGTCTCACGAAGGGGACAGAAGGGACACTGGCTGGACACAGCAGGGTTAAAAACAGAGATAAAAGCATTGGAACTGAAAGAAAGAAAGAAAGAAAGAAAGAAAGAAAGAAAGAAAGAAAGAAAGAAAGTCGAACTGCTGATGTCTGGTCTTAAGACGTCTTCTCATAGATCTATGATCTATGATCTATGATCTATGGTCTATGATATGGTCTGAGATATTTTCTATCCTGATATATTTTTGCACATATCTCAGGAACTGGATGAGATAGAGAGATGAAACAAAATGCATTGTATTCAGGGAGGCAAGGGGATGAAAATTAGATCACAACTTTGACCTTGAAAAACTAGGTCAAGGTCACATTTTCAATTTTTTTTTTTTTACCTTCTTAGACACCCATCTGAAACCTCATGACAAATAGAATGGACCAGTTGCATGTTGGCTCATGGGTCATCTATTAAATGACCCTGACCTATGAAAGTAGATCAGGGTAAAATTTTGAATTCAAGGGTGTTCTGGATGTTGCAGTCTCTGACTGCCTTGTTATCAGTGTTTCAGTCATTTGCTGAGTTGTTGTTAATTCTCTCAACTGAGTTAGAAAGCCAATGAGTGCTAAGCTTCTGCAAAGATCTAACTGTGAACAAAATTGACCCAGATGGACAAGGACCAGCACATACCCCTTATCGTCGCTGCTGGGGGAGGCGGCCGGGGCTACAGCAGCCAATCAGAAACCCAGTTAGAGCAGATGGACTATCACCCCAGCCAACCAGGACGTAATGGGAAGTCAAACGCTGCAGGTACTTTTCACACAGCACTAATATATTCATTATTAATTATTAATTAATGAATTGAATTTGAATTGAATGAATTGAATGAATTAATTTCCCTGACGGAACCTCCTTAAGGGATAAATAAAGTTCTACTCTACTCATATCCTGTATGTGTTAGTACTGTTTACCTTTGTGCAGATGATTGGTTGTCAATAATGTTTATGTGCACGATAGTAAAATATTGAAATGTGATGCGTGTAAATGACGGACAGGCTAGAACTGAGAACATGAGTAGAACACGTCACAGAACTGCAGTGAGTTTGATTTATCTTCTTCTAATCCATGGCGAGAAAGACTGTGTCTACCCCTCTGCATGCACCAAAGTAATATCTAGCCTGAAGTGTTCATTTGCATTTCTACCTGTACCTGTGAACACCTCATTTATCCTGGTGTTTGCTTCTGTTTTAACGCATAGGTTTCATAGAAATTCCACCTCTGTGCACTAGTGTTTGATTTTGGCAAAAAAACAAATCATATCTTGACCCCTTCTTCTATAATTCATATGGAGCACTTTCTTGCCTTTCATTGCTAGGCAGACCTGCACGCTCTCTTCTGAAACTGCGACGCTTCATTAATGCTCACTTTGAGTTCCATTATTCATCTGCTCAGAGTTGTGAAGAGCCCAGAAAACATCAGATATTGATTTTCACATCTTCACAAAGCTAGAGGTTTACTTTAGAGGAAACTGTGTGGATAAAGAGTGAAATATTCAGCGTGTCTGGGAGGGTTTCTCACTGGCAGGCGAGATGGGAGTTTTGTTTTGTTTGTGTCTGCCTGGTCTCACAGGTGGAAAACAAACAACAAAATTAAATCGAATAAAGTTCTGGGATACGGAAGGGTTGACTTTATTATCTGTAATGCGTTCTATCTTTTTAAGTTTTTATATATGTGTATGTGATTTGTCAAAAAAAAAAAAACAGAGAGAACATGGTTTTTTTTTAAATCATGAAAAAATAATCAATCTCCTTTTTTGAGGACCAAATATTCTGGGGGAGCATAGTTTGAAAAAATATTAAAGATGCCCAGGTCATTTGCCAAGAACTGCATTGTAGATAAACAGACAGTAGCTCTGTTGTGTTGTCTCTGCCGGAAACGGCCGCCCATATTTCTCCTGCAGTAAATAACACTGCCTTTCTGAGGGCATCCCTGATTGTAAGGACAGAATGATGAACTGCAGCTAAAAGTTTACAAGTGGAGGCCAGAGAATGCACAGAGTATGATATGACTTTATAATACATGAAATGTTTTATCGACATTTCACTTTCTGTATTTATGGCTTGATTCTATAAAACTAACTCCAGCTTTGTTTTCAACGTACATGTTTGTCATTTAGACAAAAACCGAGATAATGATCATATGAGTCAGACAGTACAAAATTTTATTAATTAATATTCACTACATCAGTTTTCAAGAGAAAATAAAAAAATGCATTTTGATTTACTCTGTATTATATGAGGTTGCTGTACAAAACTTTAAAAAATTAGCTCGTAATCAGAATGCAAAGTTGTGTTTTATGTGTTCTTTTAAAAATCTTTCAATAAAGAAGGCTATAAAAAAATAGCATTTCAGTATCAGCATAATAATACAAAAACAACTGTTTAGTTTGTTAGAGAATCATTCAATACTTTCAGCATCTAATTTTATTGCAGAGAGAATAAAATGTTGTTAAACATGGAACACTTTTCTGAAATCAGCATTGATTGCTTCTGATTGCTTTTAGTCTGTGTTTTTTTTTTGTTTGTTTTGTTGTTGTTGTTGTTGTTTGCAGTTAATTTAATGTTGTCAAAGAATCCCAAGAACAATCCCAATAACACCATAGGCTTAATTAAATGAGAATGGTGCTTGGGGAATGTGTTTTGTTGGTAAATTTGTGTTTCTACCATAGAGATGACAAACACCTCTGGATTTAAAAGACTCAGGTCTCTTTGTGGAGATAAAATCTTTGATTTTTCTGGATCTTCATGTAGAGGAGCAGAAGGTAAACTGAGTGGGATTAAGGCTTCATCAGGGAGTCAGAACCATCAAATCAATTACGCACCGCTATCACAGGTGCATAAAAGTGACGGATAAAGCAACTAACAGTACAATTTTTCCATAGAAAGCATTTCTTGAGACAGCTTAACCAAAAACGGATCAAAACCATTCTAGTTATGAAGAGAGAAATCTTTCTCGCTGTTCTAACTCCTGTGTTTCCTGACAGGTGGAGGTGGAGGCTGGAATGACAGCGCTCCCATCAGTCAGGGCGGCAGACCACTGGTGCTGGGAGGCCAGGGAGGGCAGGCATGTCAGAAGTTCTGGCAGACCCGTGGAGGCTTTGGGGGCGGCGGGGGCGGCTGCATGTCCGGTGGTGGCGGCGGAGGCTACAGAGGTTAGTCCAAGAGACCGTGTTTCTGGTAGAGTTGTATAAATAAACAGTCTTGAGGTGTCAGGTAGAGCTCAGATGCACCCCAGGTGTTGTATACAGGGAACAGCACATTATATAGATGTTTGTGTGTGTGTGTGTGTGTGTGTGTGTGTGTGTGTGTGTGTGTGTGTGTGTGTGTGAGTTGGGGGGGGGGTCCTTTAAAACAGCATGTTATCTAGGTCTTGATAGTCTTGATAACATGAAACGAAGCAAATTTACATTATTTCCTTAAGAAAGTTCACAGGCTGGTAGGAGTGATGGTGGGTAAGGATGAAAAAAGAGTGACACGATCCTCGTTTCTCTCAGGGTGATGGGAAATGATTTGCTTTCATTCTTTCAATCGTACGTCTAGGTGGTAACACCTCCATTGACGACAACCCCAAACACGACGGTGACGACGGCACGTCCTTCCTCGGCCCAGAGGGACTGCCCTTCCTCTACCCTCTGAAAGGTACGCTGACACGATAGGAGGTGTTCAGAAACAGAGACAAGCCACCAGCTTTGAAGCAAGCCGTGTCACACCCGTTTGTAGTGTTAGTGACTGACGTTTGAAGTTATGTTCATCTGGGTTTGCCTTTCAGAGTATTTGGATTAATAAGGACACATTATAGGCTTGTTGTGAATGATGAGAATTAAACTGCTAAAGACAGAGAGGAGTCTTGTTGTCCTGATGACTCCAATCCTCCTCTACATTTGAACTAATCTCCTACTGAAAACAGTCTGCCTGAAAATGTCAGTAATGAGCTTGTTGATCGTGCAGCATTGTCTCTTTACTTGCTTCATAGAGAAACAGAGCAAAGGGGAAACTAGGAGAAGTGAAGTGCTTTTTTAAAAAGCTCTCTATCAAGCTGTGGTAAATTGCGTACTGATATCTCTTGAGCTTGAAGAGAGGTGAGGCTGTCTGGTAAAACAGCGCTCAATGACACCACTCAATTTTTCCATCACCCTTCCTCTGTTCATTTACAGGGAAATACTAAAGAATGAATTTCATCCACAAAGAAGACAAAAACTTGCAATTATAATTCATAAAACGATCAGGTGTCCTTTGGGCCCATTTGACGTTTCCCAAACTCTCTGGACTGGGTTTTAACTATTTCCCATGTTCAAATCATTGCCCTCTACCCAATACTGCCCAGGCCAACTTTTGTTCTTCACAATGTCCTCTTTTTCATAGCCCACTGCAAAAAATTAGACATTTTATAACAGATAATAAAGACAAACATCATTTATGGTCCACATTATCTATAGCTCCCTTTAAGGTCCTCTGAATAAAGGGTTTATCTTCCTGTTCCTTCCTGAGACTAGACAGTGAAAGACAGGATTTATAATGTCTGAAACACCAGAGGGGCTACAGTAAATCACTCTCAACACATGGGATGGAATACCCACATAGAATACACATAAGAACATTAAATAATGGTTTCTGTGTAAAGGTCAACTTGAAGGGCAGTCGTGGTTTGAAGCTGTAATTACAGATTTCTACGTGGGTAATTTCTGTCTCAGCTTGAGCAGCACAGGCCACTTCTGGAGCTCAAATGAAAAAAAAGAAAAGGATGACAGACTGCTAGGCGGCGTGTGCTGAGAACATAAAAACATTATTTAAAAAAAAAAAGATTCTGTTAAAGCCCTTAATCAACAACCAATGGAGAAAGGAGGAACAACACCTGCACAGCATAAGGGTGGCCGGCAACCAAAATGTAAGAGCCGTGTGTGTCTTCCTCACACATAAAGAGTTTGCAGTGAGAATATATGTACACAAAATGTGTATACACACACACACACACACACACAGAGACTGTGTGACTGGTTATTTTCTACATTTTACAAAGTACAGTGGTAGCTCTACTTACCAAATTAATTGGTTCTGGAAGAAATTACGTAAGTAAAACATTTTGTAAGTAGAGACACGTTTTCCATGCAAATGCCCTAATCCGTTCCAACCCCCCAAAAATTCAGACATAAATGTTTTATAAAGCATAAAAATGCATCAAAACATGTAACAAATACATGTTACAATTAGATTATTACACAATAAATGAGAGTTGTGCATAATGTAAAAAAACAAAGAATAAAGAATAAAATGCTGGTCATTAACCTTTTAACTGCTGTCCTCATTGTTTTTTACCCTCTTTGGTTCATGCGCTCCTGCCTCACCATGAACAACAGAGTGAATTCCAGTCCTCCTTCTGAACTTCTCCAACCACCCACGCCATGCCTTAAACTCCTTAAACTTCCTTTAGTTTTAATAACGTGGTGATTGTAGATGCATTACGGACATATTCTTTGGAGAGATCAACCAAACGCATCCCTTTTTCATGCTTTTCTATCATCTCTTGTTTTGTTTGTACGGACAAAAAAACTCTTTTCTTCGTCTTTTCTTTTCCCCTTTTCTCCGTCACTTTCTTGGGGTCCATAGTGAATACTCTAAAAGTTAATATATTTACGTAAAACTATCAGAACACCTCACGGGTCGAGGGCCGAATGACGAGGACGCTGCATAGACACCGATCTAGCTCCACACAGAGGTCCCTCTTAGCCAATGGGATGCCAGGATGCTAGGTAATAGCCAATGGCAGAGCAGCTATGAGAATGTTGCGTTCAGGAACCTGTGGGAGCTGTGAGAATCAGCCCATACTGTATTTTACGTTTTGTGAGTCGAAATTTCTCTCGTAACTAGAGGCAATATTTTCCTACTAAGAAATTTCGTAAGTAGACATTCGTAAGTAGAGGTACCACTGTATTCTGTTCACTCACCCGCTGATGTTTTAAATTATTTAAATTCACATCTGGAGCCGTTCCTTCCCATCAGCGCTTGTTTCATTTGATCCTCAGTTGAAACGCTCTCTTCAACATGAGAACCCACAGATAAATTGCTAGTCCTGCTCCTTATGTTATGTGGCAATGGATACAGATAGACATGTCTTTAAAGAATGATGAAATGGCATTGGTACTGTATGAGGGGTGTTTTCACGCATCATCTATTTCTTCTCTGGGGTCGTGAGGAGAAGTTGCATGGGGCGAGATGCCCTGGACACACTGCCAGGATCAACGCGTAGAAAGAAAAAACAACTAATCAATCTGGCATTCATGCCTACAAGCGATTTGAAGCAAAATGAAACTTCCACATAAAGTTAAACATACCAAAATAATTTGTATGCATGCACAGATTTAGTCATCTGGCTTCAAGAGAGCTGCAAACAGAAAATGATTTTTTCTCAAATGCGGGGCAAGGATATCAGAAAATGTATTATTAATGTGAATTACAAGCTGAATTATATGTTTAGAGATTTATGTCTAGCTTTGGGGAAATTTTTTTGGATAATTCATATTATCAGACAAAAAGGTTCAGACAGAAGGCCCTCCAAATATTTGTAAAGTCCATCAGAAAGTGGCCTGAAGGGAGCGTTCAACAAAACTGTTGAAATATTGTCTGGGATCACACAGGAAACTGCTCTTCAGCTCCTGATATTCTGCATCTAAAAGCGTTTCTTTAGTAGGATTTACCTATCCATACTTATTAAGCAAAGTGCAGAATAAAGAGAGAAAACCTGATCCTGCAGTAAATGAACAGAACAAACATCCACAAACTGAACTGACTGGAGCTGATGGCTCCCCAATCTAAATTATAAAATGTGGTGAAGCAGTATGGAGGACTTCATGTTATATAACAGTTGAACTTGAGCTCCATCCTCGCATCTACAGCATCTTCCACACACATAAAGCTCAGAATGTTTGTGACTGCGCTGTGAACCGCGGCTTCACATGCAAAACTCCCATTATCTGATATCCTTGGAGACACATGTCCGATAATCAGACTGCGTTTCCATTTTGTTTTTGCTGTCGATAACTGAGAATCCTCAGAGCAGAAGGACGAGATGCCTGAGGAATGCTCTCTGCAGATGTGTTTCATGTGAATGCTGTTAGGAGTGAACCCAGAAAGGCCTCTCATGCTTCCTATAATCAGGATCATGTCTTCTAAATTACACCACACTGCGGCTAATTTTACTGGAAGACATCCCGGATACTTGTATGTCTAATCACACTGTGTTTCTGTGTGTGTGTGTGTGTGTGTGTGTGTGTGTGTGTGTAGCTATGGAGGGTGATGGCGAGGTGATCATTAGTCCAGTGCAGAACTGCAGCCACTGCAAGAGCGGCGAATGCCACGAGATCGTGGACACCATCGTGTGCTTCTGCGAGGATGACCTCATCCTAGCATCAGACGGCGTGTCCTGCATTAACTCTACAGGTGTGACACTGAGTTCTTCACACACACACACACACACACACACACATACACTGCTTTCCATAAAGTGGGATGAATCCCGTGCTGAAGCTGAAAGCGAGCCGATTGTGATCGTACCTGTAACAGATAAAAACGGATAAAAAATACGGATCTCCAAAAGTAATTGAGCCTGGAAGGCTCTGCTCTTTATTAAATCTTTATCTGAGGAAAGGTTTTTAAATAGCATCTTAATCATTTGTAGTTTCTATTAATCTGTAGGATAAGATAGGCCTGATAATGACACTATTCCACCTCCGGCTGATCTCAAGTCCTGTTCTGTGATTTTTTTTTTTTTTAATTATCTCTGCGTTGAACTCAGATAAACATTCTTTTATCTCATCATGTCAAAGGCTTTTCGGATAGAAGGCCTCACCTAATGTTTTGACATTGTACAGTGGATTTTGTGTGATCACATTAGATAAAGAGCTTATTGGCTCTAATGCCCTCTCTGCACATTAGAGCATGTCAGCCTTGGTAAAAAAAAAAATCAGTTGTGTCATTTCTTCTGCTGCTGGAGCAAAGTAATGCAGACAAACCCCCACGGATCCGGAGCTGCCTTTTCAATTAGGATTTTTTGATCTCAGTAGAATAATGAGTATATGAATATATATCTGAAATTAATTCATATGGCAGATTGTAACTAGATAATTTGAAGCAGAGTAGTGGCGCTATTGTCATCTCAGAAATATCTTTAATGACTTTGCGCGATGATTTGCAAACCTGTTCTCAGCGATGACAAGCAGTAAATAATCCAGTGATGTGAAGTCACACAAGGTCGCTGTCTTAATGCGGTCTCTCCTGGTGTGCATAATTTGTTTCTCAGCTTGGACAAGTGAAATAAGATCTCCCCCCTCGCCACTGAAAAAAGGAATTGACATGCGCCGGACGCCGCCGCTATGCTAAGCTCTGTTGTGTCATCGCTTTCACATCATTAATTAAGCTGGGGATCAGTGCGGTGAAGTGAATGTTAATACTCCTCTGGGGGGAGATAACAACTGTGGAATGATGTTGTTTCCCCTTTGTCTTGTAGAGGGGACTCTGCTGCCTCCCCCGCCGTCGCTCTCCCACCTGGCGTTGGGTCTGTCCGTGGGCACCTCAGCCCTCATCGCCGCCCTGCTGCTGGCCGTGTCAGGGGTCATGATCAGTACGTACCAAACGTGTCTCAGGAGGGGGCTTATTGTACCGACACACCAGGATAAGAAACTGCAAATTATCAGAATACAAATGAGTCACGACTTTTCATACAATCTACCTTCAGAATCCTTTATCTGCTCAGCAGGAAACATAAAACAGAGGCGCTCACATCATGTTTATGTTGAACCTTCAGGATTTTTTTACATTTTTTTTAATTTAACTTTTGCTCAACCAGTTCTCACTTATGATGACTGGGCCTGAAAATCAATATGCACACGCCTGCTTTGTTTTTTTTTTTTTTTCTTTTTTTTAACGACAGGTGTATTCACACCAGATCTTGACACGACTCACTTTGGAATGATGACTTGACCAAGATTATCAAATCTGATGTGTCAAATCTGGCTCTACTCAAAATGAAATCAAATGACCAATATAGTTATGGAGAGCCGCTGGATTAGTCCAGTATTGTTCAGATTGAGACATTTCCACACATGATAAATCAATCCCGTTATTTATGGGTAAGATTGATTGTTTGTTTAAAAAGAAGAAAAAAAAAATAGAACCCTTTCCTGACTCTGCCAATTTATTCAGGTCCACACTTCAATTTAAAGCACCTTCTCTGTCACATGTCCAACTCTCCCACCAAGCCTTCATGAAAACCTGTCCCATCATTTTTTTCCCGTTATTCTGCTAGCAGTTAAGACAAATGGGCAGATGCTTGGCGGGGGCAGCGGAAATGGAAAAAAAAGTGGGGGAAAATGAAGTGGATTTACATTTCATGAGTGTTTCATTCTTCTGTTTGCACAATAGACACATGTTCCCTCTCTGACACATAGAGTCTGGTCTAGTCTAGTCATTAGCAGACCATTCTCAGAACTGTAAGTGAGCTTCACGCTCGGCGCAGACATCTGTCTGCTTCCAGGCTATTACAGCCAGACATATGCACTCATAGAGCCATCATCTCCTCCGCATACACCCACACAGACCAACAATACATCCAGACTCACACCTACGCTCATCAGACGACGCGAGAGCGATGGATGAAACGTGCTATAATGATGGATGGCTGTTCAGCCGGTGGCTGACAGCGCTCGTACATTAGACAACCCCTTGGTAAATAAATAACTCCCCAACATACATATTCTCACTGTGGACTAATAATGCTCTCAGCCCCCGTCAAGCCTTCCAGCATTACAATGTGTGTTTTTTTGGAAGACAAAGAGAAAAAAAAAGCATCTTTTTACACTGGGCTGCATTGTGTTTGTTGACTCTGTAAAGGAAGGAGGTTGAACAAAATGCGTTATGTCTGTACAGTACATCTGTAGTCTGTATTTATATGTCAAGGGTTTAATTTTTGAAAGAGCAAAATCAATATTTTGCAGACACAAAGGAATACTGCTTCATAAGATTCAGAAGATTCTTTAGAGATATAATAAGTCTTAAAAGTTTTAAAGATGTGGATGGAATCCCTCGTCTCACCAGTGTACCGGCGGAAACACACAGAGCTGCAGTCCATCCAGCTGGAGCTGCAGAGCCCCGACTGTAAACTCAGTAAGCTGAGGGCCTCCACCATCATGACCGACTACAACCCCAACTACTGCTTTGCCGGCAAGACGGCCACGGTCAACGACCTGAAGGAGGTGCCACGGCGAAATATCTCCCTCACCAGGTGAAAGATGGTGTCAAAGGTCACTTCACGTCACTTTACGGGTCTGCGAGCAAACCCATATAAATCTGTGGCAAATACAGCATCATAAAACTAACTATTTCTGAAGCAACTGCAACACAGTTAAGAGTTAATTGCAATGGAAATCCATTAGGCTCCCTACTTAAATAAACCTGGTGTGTTAAATAAACTGTTAAATATTAAAGTCTCACAGCGTATGGGTCCAATGCAGTAATCCTAGTGGCTGAGATATGATTTTTTGCTGTAGTCTTTTCAATTTTTAATGCATCTTTCATGTGTTTATAGTTCACCAGTTTATCATTCTGGTTCTTAATCTCTGAGATAAATCCTTTTTCTCGTGGACTCATGAATATTTACCCATATCTGCATTTATGCAAGTTATAAATCAAGTGAAATAGCCTCAAAGGGGGAAAATCTGAACTAAAATTTGGTGCTAAATTTCATCACTTTACACTCTGACATCACACAGAAAGTGTTTTTGTTTTTTTTTTCTCTGTGGGCTGAAAACTCGATAAACTGCTCATTTGGAATACTGATTGGCATCTCCGTCAGGGTTTTTGCTTGAATTGCTTTTCTTGATTTTGTTTCACAGCTCTCATTTCCTCACCTAGTATTCAATTCAGTAAGCGTGGATTCAGGGTTGTTGTTTTTTTTCAGAACCTGCTGCCCTGGTGCTGATTGCTCTATTCTGAGTTTAAACAAATGTGCTCTTGTAGGAACCTGTATGTGTTCATGTTTCGGCTTACGACCTGTAATTTCAGATGTTAAATGTGTTTGTGTCTGAAGGGGTCTGGGTCATGGTGCTTTTGGTGAAGTCTATGAAGGGCTGGCAGTGGGGATACCGGGTGAACCCAGTCCACTGCAAGTGGCAGTCAAGGTGAGTTTTCACCCAGAGACCTCAAGAAGACTTGGAAGGAGATTTGATTTTGACATTATGTTGAAAACAAGCAATTTTGATCAGTCGTGTTTTTCTTTGCTGTGTTGCAGTTATAGCCTTTACAGCACAAGCACCATGTTGCATTCTGTTTATGAAAAGACATGCTAAAATATACTGTGTGTAAAGCACGCATTACTTTCTTCTTTTTCCCGCAGACCCTCCCTGAGGTTTGCTCTGAACAGGATGAACTGGACTTCCTCATGGAGGCGCTGATCATCAGGTGAGAACCACAAGCATCTACTGTATGTTCTGGTTGGACAACTACAGTATAATAGAAATGAAAGAAAGAAAGTCAACTATATTGATCCCCTATGGGGACACTATCCCCTATTTTATACAATTATTATTGGTATTATTATTATTATTATTATTATATACAATTATTCCCCTATGGGGAAATTATTATTACACATATGTCAAACCATTCATACAATGTTGTGTACAGGCCCCTGAACAAACACTAGGGGCCCGTAGGCGTGCAATTAGTACAACTACTGTTAGTAGATGGGGATGCAGAGTGACGGGTCGCGACTTCGGGGTGCACCCCAAATGAACAGCTTGTAGGGGGGGACGGCGCCTTGCACAAGGGCACCTCAGCAGTGGCCGGGAGTGTGAGCTGACATCTCCCAATGTCAGCCCACACTCCGAGGATGTCTTGGCGGGAGCGGGAATCGAGCCGCCGATGTCCGGGCGATGTCTGGTCTTAAGACGTCTGCTCTACCAGCTGAGCCACTGCCGCCCCAAAGTCTCTTCTGGTGGATCTTTTCAACAATGCATCCTAGGGAGACAAGATATTCCATGTGTGTTGCATTCAAACAAACAGAAGATATTCCTCAAACTGCACCAAAGCCCTGTCTGATGCACATCTTCCGTGTGTTTGTGATCCCACAGTAAGTTCAGCCACCAGAACATCGTGCGTTGCGTAGGGGTCAGCCTGCAGGCGATGCCCAGGTTCATCTTGCTGGAGCTGATGACCGGAGGAGATTTAAAGAGTTTCCTGAGGGAGACGAGGCCACGGCTGGTGAGACACTGCTGCTTCATGCTCTAGTGCACAGTCGCTGAGCACCGTTGCCACGTCTGTTTCTCTCACTGTGTTCCAAAATCGAAAACACTTATGATCCAAGTTAGATCAGTCATGTTTCCTCCCTCTGTTGCTCCAGATCTGCCTTTGAAATATTGATTAATGTTGTGTCCCTTCTCTATGGAATCAGGAGCACCCGTCCAGCCTGACCATGGTGGACCTTCTCAATGTGGCTAGAGACATCGCCAAGGGCTGCCACTATCTGGAGGAGAACCAGTTCATACACAGGTACTTATTGTTACCTGTGTAAAATATACAAACACTATGCAACACATATTGATGCACATATGCACATGAGATGCGAAAATACTTGTGCAATATGCAAAGTCAGATTTATGGACCATTTGCATCTGTCCGGTCCTGACATATGGAGTCTGCATGCTATCTGCCTTTTGTGTGAGAGCACACAGTGAGAGATGATGAGTTCAGCATTGGAGGCAGATGGGCTCACCGGCTTGTCTTTTTATGGTCTGTGTCCGAGGCACAAGTAAACAGAGAGACCCTTTCAAACCAGTTCTCACGGTCATATTGACTAAAAAATATGAAAATCCTAAGGATCTGCTTCATGAGTTCAAAAGGAAAGTCAAATTAGGAAGAAAAAAATTGCCCCTACCATCGTCACCAACACAGTCTAGGTGCATCCACCTTTCTTTTCATGTCTCGTTGACTTCCTAGGAATTGGTCAATGACAAACGAGGCCTATTAAATCTTATTTGGCCCAATGTGGCATAGTAAAGCCCCATCAATCCACCAAATGGCTAAGTCTTCTCTGGATGATTGTGAGCCTCCACACAGTCTGGTTTTCTGCCTTCAAAGCTGCATTAAAATGTTCCCTATCATCGTCCTTCAGGCTAATTTCAACTTTTTTATAGAGTTGTGTGTCCTCAAGAGTTGAATAAAGGGCAGGTGAGTGAGTTGGATGAAGAAGTAGCCTGCCCACATAAAACACAGATTTTCTTCGAGGATTGTAGGTTTTGGATGATGAGCGATGCTCCAATGGGTCAAATTTGAACTCTGACTTTTCTGCCATTCCTTTACTTTGACTATTAGATTACGTTTGTTTGATTTTTTTTTTTTTTTTTTGCAACACAGGAAGATAGAAGTACGTGACATCTGTGTAGGTTCTCAGTTATCCAGGTCTGTTTAAATCAATCCACTGGACTTTAATAAGAAAGTTCTTGAAGATAAGCACCTGACATGAAGCAAAGTGCTAAGGAGTGTAGTTTAATATAGCCTGAGGTGTTAAAACAGATTGTTCTCTAGCTGCAATTAAAACTGAGAATAAATAAGGTCTACGGTATGAACCATTAAGCATCGTTTTAATAGCAGCCTGTTCTCACATCACGATTCTGAAAACTGTAGCAGAGTCCTTCCCTGAAGCTCTCAGCTAGCGAGACTCCCCTGTTAGCAGAAGAGAATCATTTGCATGAATTCTTCCCAGCCATCAAGCAAGGTCTACTTGAATTTAGCTACAGCACCTCAAAAGCACATTGTGTGTGTGTGTGTGTGTGTGTGTGTGTGTGTGTGTGTGTGTGTGTGTGTGTGTGTGTGTGTGTGTGTGTGTGTGTGTGTAGACAGTAACAGACTGTTAATTGCGTAAGATGGCTATGATAGAAATCATTCAGTCTTCTTGACATACCTGAATATGTGTAAATAGATGGATTGTTCCATTACAAAAAGTTATATCAATCAATCAACCTTTATTTATATAGCGCTTAATCACATCAGCAGACATTTCAAAGCGCTTTAACAGACAGAGAAACCCAACAGAAACCTCCAGAGCAAGCACTATACCACTAAAACAGAGTTTGGAAAGTTTTGTGATGACTCAAGTTTACTGACTTATTTAAGCAGCTCAAGAGAACTTGGACTGAAGGAGAGCAATAAACGAAACAAGTATGAAAAACTCAGGATCTTCCATCATGGCCGTATTTCACTGGAGAAACATAGTTATAAGAAGAAGTTCCTTAAGTCGTCTCTGTTAATTACAGTTCCTCTGCATCATAAAAGAAAAACTATTTCAGCAATTAAAAAAACGTGCAAAATATTTCAAATTTTCAAAATATCTAAAGGTCCCTCTTTCGTACTCAGGATATAGAATAGGAAGGTTTGTGAAAACACACTGAACACCTTTTTAGCTACGCCTGGGAAACTCTCACAGGAAACAAATTCCACTCACAGAGTGAGTCCAACTTGAAGGTAAGAAAAATATGACAAAAAATTTAAATAATAGAAGGCACCACTTCAGTACGAGATCTTGAGTGGAGGTTCAGCTGAGCCTTTTTGTTCAGATGCTCCTTTTAGTACTTCAGGCTCACGCTGTTCATTCCTCCTGTGAAGGCCTCATGCAAACGTGTGTCAGACCTCTCAAAGTTATCAAAAAAAAGTCCTTAAAGAACGCTCCAAGGCAAAATATAGGATTCATTTAAGTTCCAAATGCCGTCACTGGTGATGAGGCACCGACTTCATCATAATCAGATTCACAAATGGGTGGCAAATAAACTACAGTGTAGTTTATTTAATAAGCAACATGAGTGGGTTATTTTTAAAGTTGCATAGCAGAATTATTTACACATACAAACTGTAACACACAAATAAGCACATTAGATTATAAAAATGTTATGTTGTTACCTACATTTATGTTACGTTTACTTATAAATGAAGTTCATGCGCCGCTCCTTCGGAACACAAGCATCGAAAAAACTTTGAGTTGAGATACGTAAACCTGCATTTTTATAGTAAGGCAAGGCGAGTGGAAAACAAGTGAATAGCTAAACCTGACTCACTTGACTGTAGATTGTAGTTTTCTGTCACTTCTTCTGCGGCCGAGGTTGAAGAATCCTCAGCCGAATCCCTGGGATCACCAGCACCCCCTACTGTAAGGCAGGAGAACTGCGCGCCACACTTCATGCCGTTTCCCAAATTGGTGATGTTATAAGGGAAAATAACTTAATAATCCACATCACTGGATAAATATAACCATTTAATTTATTTCTTCCATTTGAAATGTTTGTCTTTCATGATGAAACGTGCCTCCCCTGAACACACGCCACTGCCTCAGACCATGATGAAGACTTCTGCTGGATGTTTTGTGACTGTTTCTTCCATGTTGTGAAGCCTTCACAGGAAGAAGGCACTGCTTCCCCACTTGGATGTTGTGTGTAGAAAACTTTTCATGGCACAACATTAAAATGGGGGTTAAGATTGGTTTTATTCAGGAAACGGGACGTAATGTTTGGAACTTATTTCTTCATCGCTTTGAATTGGGTAATGAGAAAAACACACTGTTTTTTTCTCATTTCACCCCAAATTTAAAGAATATCAAATTTGAATTAGTACTATACTATTATACATTGCATAGCTCCAAATGCTTCTGGCACATTAAAGTGGGACAGCTGTGCATAATTCAGTTCCAATCTTAAAGCCCTCAGTTTAAATCAGTCTGAACTATTACTTTGTCCTCATTGTGTCATTTCACATCCAAGTTGATCAGAATCTGGAGACATCAAAACAATCTGTACAAACTGTATACACACACACACACACACACACACACACACACACACACACACACACAGAGTCTCACTACTAGTTTTACCATTTCCAGCCCTGCCAAGTCTCATGATCTACTTTGAGTGTAGCGTCACATGATACCATTTTGATGTTACATCCTGTTTTTTGGGGGTTTTTTTTGGAGCACACTTGTCTTTAGTCCGATGAGGAGCAGTGTGTTCACCATGTCATGCCTCGGGAGCAGATTACAGTGTGGAAAACTCAATTTCCTTCTCCCCAGACGGGAGATGTGCAGACAACTGAATCCTCACAAAGAACAGCAAACCTGGTGCAGTGGAAATATGAGGGTTTTTTTTATGAACTTTCCCTTCCAACCCCCCAATGTGCATACTTCAGTTTGGTCCATGTGGGCAGAGCGATGAAGATGCTGTTGAAAACTATAAACTTTTAGCAGCTTGCTTCAAGCAAATTGGGTGTTCTGACAACGAGGGAGCATCTGCAGGTTTTTCATGCACGGAGCTGTTTCCTAGATGTAACTGCATTAAATATGAGAACCTCTGAAGAAATGAGCTGCGCTTTGCTTCTGGCAGTCTTCAGCATGTCTCACCGTCACAGTTCAGACAATGGTTTAAAAACCTGTTGGGTTCCAACTAAGTGAACGATCTCCTCGAATCCACACTCGAACGTGCAAAGCAACAGTTTGACCCGACGGTTTTGGTTTTTCTGTCTTTCAGGGACATTGCAGCTCGGAACTGCCTGCTGACCTGCAAAGGAACAGGTCGGGTGGCCAAGATTGGAGATTTTGGGATGGCTCGAGACATTTACAGGTACACTTTCAATGCAGGTCATTTGACAACATGAAAAAGCATGCGGCGCTGCTTGCTCACAAAATGAGAGTCTGCCTGGAGACTGTAATGTTTTTTCCATTTTGATCTTAAACAGTTCTACATTCAAAGTGCAAGGTTTTTGAAATCATTCTGAGGGAGATCCACAAAAATGCTTGAAAGCACTGTCTTAAATTACCAAAATGGAACACTGGTTTACAGTCCGAGTGCAAAATCATTACCTTGTCAGGTCTAAATGATGCAGAAGTTGAGTGTCACAGCACCGGTCTGGATACCGATGGTGTTATGTTTGTTCATAGACCCTGAAATTCTCTTTGAGTCTTGAGAAAATAAAAAAAAAAGAGAGTAAACAAACATGTAGAGACACATAGTTGGGCCGGGGAGGAAACAGCAGCTCCGTGAATGATTTGAGTTGGTTCATATGTAGTTTCTGGCATCAAACCATTTCAAAGTACTTAGTAATAGTATTTTCTTGTCTGTGCTTCAGAGATGCATGAATACCTTGTTTTCCTGATGAGCGGTTCATAATTGCTATCATTAAAAACACTCGCATGAATATTAAATAAAACCAATGGCATGATTTAATGCCGCGCTTTCACTGCCCCCTCCGGCCCATTTAAAGTCTGGCCCCTCTGAGGGCCGTCAGTGCTGGAGACAGTCTGGCTGAGGTCAGGAGTCTGCGTTCGGTGGAGGACGACCTCCTTATCAGTCATGGGACATCTAATGGCGAGCGCCTCCACTTCCTGTTTTTACCCCCCCCCCCCCTCTGTCTCCAGCTCTGCTGCAGTCTGAGAATGTTACACATTCATATCAATAATGTCCACCTCCAGCCATTGGAATAAACAACCATTACTTTGAACAGTCTCCAGATAATCACGACTGCATTCATTTATTTCTCTTATTTACTCAAGTGAAATTCTGGTTCTGGCAATTATTTAACCGTAAGATGGAAAAGAAAAAAAAAAATTAGCTTTTCCAGGATTTAGCTTTTAAAACAGGATTCAGTGGAATTTAGAGTTCTTACCATCATCTTATGGTTTAAAGATAATTTTCTTATTTTTACTGCATAGAAATAATAACATACGATTCTACAGTTTCAAAAGGTTGAAGTTCAGCTGCAAAAAAAAAAAAAAAAAGTTTTTACTCTCTGTAAAGTTTGCCGATGCTGTCTTTTAATCTGCGTCGGCTTGTCGGGGCGGGGAGGGGGGGTCCCCATCGGCGCCTCATTACTCTCAGCTCAAACTCTTTAATATCACCGTGACACCGTTTAAATGAATGCACAACCCAGCAGGGAAATCTTCCAGGCTTTCATCTGGTAAGACATTAAAGCTGGGGACATATGTCACACGATCAGCTGTGTCAACGCGCCACCTTTGAATCCGGTCACATGAGGAGCGGAGTCGCTCTCAGAACGCGCAGGGAGGGCTGTTTTACAACACCCACAGGGGGGCCGCGTTTGGAGGAGCGCTTGATTTAATTGTTGGCGTCAGTTTTCAGGTGGCGCCTCCATCCGATTTGGATTTTTTTTTCAATCTCTCAGCCTCAAACTGAGAACCATCCCAGTGATGTTGGCTGACGCGGCTCTCCTGGGTTCTTCTGAGGATGGGCGTCACACCCAGGCTGAGGCTCAATGTCAGAGTGTTATATTCTGGGATGGAAGCCACACGGTTCTCCACGGAGACCGCCTCTGTCTCTCTCATGTGGATGCAGCGGTAAATAAAAAGCTGTGTAAACAACAACAGCCGTCCTGGGGTAAACACCTGCTACGAAGTGGAGCCTGTGCTCTCAGAAAACATTTTGTTTTAACTTAAATGGTCATCGTTTATAGAGGCCATTGAGAGCCTG